>QJSC01001656.1:28843-162516 GCA_003697955.1 Calidris pygmaea
CCTTAAACTTTGAAGTTAGGAGGAGACTATCCTTTCTTTTCCTGTTCAGAATTTCTGGAGTTTATAAGCTTTAGTAGATTTTTGGTGAAATGAGAAAAGCTGTCTATTTAAAAAAATGGAAAAAAAATCATGAAGTTGAACTAATTAGAGATGTAGGAGGAAGTAAGTATTAAATATGTAGGTGAGCATATTTGGGTAAGCAAATCTTCAAGCCCTCCTCCTGGAAACAGAGCAGGAGCCATAGGCCAAGCTGTCGGTTGTCCTAAGGATGGAGAGGAGGCTGAAAGAGACCCACGAAGAAATACAAATAAAGGGACAAAAGCATGAACTAGCCAGAAGTCAGAACTGATCAACGTCAGTGATGCGTTTATTTAGGCTGGGGCTTCTCAGCAATCGTGGGGCCAGATGAGAACAAGAGAGCACTCCAAGTGACGGCTTGCACTGTGGCTGGGCAGGGGATCTGTGTGTCCTGTGTGGTTTGAGTGTTGCTGAAGAGGTTGGATGGAAGCCTGGCTTTCCCGATTGGTGAATATCGTGAGCGAACATGCTACCTTTTCTGTAGGTGTTTCTTAAAATTGCAGCAGTTTTATAAAAAATACATGTTATTTGGGTATTAGATGATGTAAAAAGTATTTAAAGCTTTAGGGTCTTTATTTGCATGCTTTATATTTATGTTGGAGCTACATTTTTAAAACATACTGTAGCACTTAATTGATGTTGGACTTTTCAATTGGAAAATAATGATTTCTGTTTCCAGATTTTATTGGTAGGATGTGTCTAATTTTGAATTAATTGGTAAAACCTGCTGTACTTGTTTTTCTTATTTGAACAGAAATTCAATTCTTGTTAAGAAAAAAATATTTTAAAAGGATTTTCTTGTGTAAACCACTATAAAGTGATTAAAAGTGATAAGCTCTTCAAAAGGCAGTGTCTTCCAGTATTTGAATAGCTTACATACTAATTGGTTTTTCAACTGTGTGCCTGGGTCACCTGTGACTTTTTGTTCATCAGCATGTTTTGCTACAAGGTAGTGTATTTGGTAGTTTGCTCGCTGTTTTTAGACTACTACCTCATAATGTGTTTTGCTATTTCTTGATGATGTTTTCAGTAACTTGATCTGCTTTTTGAGTTCTAACATAAACTTTTTAGAAAACTTGATATTATACTTGGTGGAAGAATGGTTTGCTTTTATCTGTTTCTGGTATAAAACTTAAAAGTAATTTCTGTAAATTAATTTCGAGGTATTTATCACTATAAAATTGAAAAATTAAAACAGAGGTTATCTCTTTGCATTTGTCCTTTATATTGATGTTTGTACCTTTACCTTTGAATGTTTTGATTTCTAGGTATCAATCTGTCGAACAGTAACTTGCCAGTATGAAGCCAGAAAGGAATTCATTAATAGGTTGTTGGTTTACATTTAAGATTTTTTTTTTTCCAAGCAAACTGTGTAAACGGAGGAATAATCTGAACATGTCTCAGATACGCAGCATTAACTTCCAACTTGTTTACAGTTGTGATTAGTTTGGCGCTTATGTAGAACAGCTGGTAAGCCTTTATAGAGGATTTCATTAGTAGTAAAGAGGAAAACTTTCACCTTTAACAGAATTTTGTCTTCTGTATAGCTTGCCCAATTCAGGCAGCGGAAGGCACAAACTGACGGTCAGAATGGATCAAAGAAGCAGAAAAAGAAGAAGAAACCAGCAAACGTCAAAGATGAAGAATCAGTACAAGGTGGGATTGATACTGATCAATCTCGAGGTGATGAAACGTCCTCATGCAGCAGCTGGAGGGGAGCAGATGCTACTGCTGACTTTGCTATTATTAGAACTTTGCATAGTGGAGAAATTATCAGACACAACCAGACTTACACCATTGAGGTAGGTTCATTTCAGGTGACCAGTTACTTGTGGGGAGGGGAAACATAGTCCATTAATTTTGAGAGTAGGAATAAAGGAGTTATATGAGATTTTTGCTATGGTTTTCTTGCCTTCTCAGTCTGACCTTAATATGTCCAGAGACAGCACTTTCTACCTGCCTGCCAGCATCATGTTTTCTGTGGTAGTCAGTGTCCTGTAGTTTATAGGAAGTTTGTTGGTACTGCTGTACTCCCTTAATGGACAATAACTGGTTTTGTTTTATTGCTTAATTTTGTGCATTTTGTTTTATTAAAAGTTTACAAATTGAAGTGGATTTTTGATCATTGCAACTATGGCTACATCAAAATGCAAAACTGAACATCTTTCTTGTATCCATAATGTAATTTGAGCCTTTCTAGTTGAGGAGGAGGAATGAATTTAGAAAACACTACTTAGAACTGGATGACTTAAGAGACTGATAAACAGATACTCTCCTTTTACTACCTAATGATACATAATCCTGGTTGCTAGTGCCTGAAAGTACATGCTCCAGGAGAGTTGTAAGATGCCCTGTGTGGTACACGCTGGCAGCCCAGTTCAGTTCTCAGTGGACATGAATTCACCTAATGTAGTCTGGTGTTCCAGATATGAGGGACAAGAGATGTTGATGTTATTTACAGAATAGCATATTCCATTCATGCAAGCAGTGCCTCTAAAAGCACAAGTGGTATTCTGAACAAGCATTTCAACACAGATTGTCAGCTCTGTGCATGTGAACGCAGTCTTTTCTGAGAGATGTAGCACAGATGAATGCTCTGCATTTTGACTTGTCAGTCCTGTGCTAGAATAAACCACTTGTAGCTATTTTGGATTCATTATCTCATTTCCAGCAACTGAGAAGTATAGAGAAATGAAACTTTTTAAAAATTTCTTGCGTTTGTGATTTATGTTTAAAAAAAAAAAGTTGCCCTGGTGGAGCGGCAGACACGCATAAATCATACATGCAGATAAAAACTTGTGAAGTAATTGATTCATTTATTTTACTATTTTAAGTCTACAGTATATCAGTACGCTAGATATTTTGAACTTTATGAGTACATGCCCTTAATATATAGCTTTTCATACTTACAAAGTTTATGTTAGGGCTTCAAAACTGTCGTAACTCAATTCAACTCATGGCTTTTCCTGGAGGAGGTAAAAAAGGTTTAAAGAGTATTTAATGCTAAAATGACCCTCTTCATGGGTGATGATGCCCGGTAGGAGAAGAGAAAGGTGTAATTTATGAAATGCAGCAGATTGTTTACAGCTAAGGAGAGAGGACTGCTAGGGCACAGAGCTCTTTAGAGCAAATTGCTTAAACTGTTGTTTTAGCAATATTATAGTCTACATAAATATGATAACTGTATGAAGAAACTTTCTTAACCAAGTATATTTTGAAGTACATCATGATTGCATGTTACAGATGGACTCTGCTGATATACATGCTCTCAGTCAGGATAAAGGTCTCTGCTACAATTGGAGAAATGGGGTAAAGTACAGAATCATAGAATAATTTAGGTTGGAAGGGAGCTTCGAGGTCATGTAGTCCAATCCTGTGCTCAAAGAAGGTCTAATTAGATCAGGTTGGTTCTAGTAGCCTACGTTGACCTCTGACTGCTAACAGTACAAGACAAAGATGATATTAAAAAGTGAAATAAAATCCACACTGCAGTTGCTAAAGATTACATACGCAGATATATTCTTAAGACTTAAGGGTATGAATTTTCTGAGATCTACCTTATTCCCAAAGCAACTTATCCTACTTTCAAATAAATAAATATAGAGATGCATGGGCATTTTGGTTTGTTGGTTGTTGGGTTTTGGTATTTTTTTAAACATAGCTTTAAAAGAATAAGCATGATGATTAGTGTTTGCTTGTAATTTGACTCTACTGAATTACTCATGTCTTGGTGACTTCTAAGGCAGTGTTCACTTGCACCAAAAAAATCTGTTCTCAATTGGGAGATCATTTTTTTTTTTATTATTACATGCTATCTGTGGCCTGGTTATTCATGTTAAATTGGTGTTTTGGAATTGGAAGATGATTGCAAAAGTCTCTATATCTGTGCAGTATTAATAGAAGAGGAAAAATTCTGATAATGGTTTCAAGGAATCTCATAACTTACTGGTTTTAGTCTTATAAGTGCAATGATTTGGACAGAAAGCCTGTCTTGCAGTAATTGGATTAGAGTTTGCTCAGTTGAACTGGCAGGCAATGTAATAGGCAGTTTCAGGCTAATCTCTGCAGTGGAGGATTACAGACAGCTTCTTTGAGCTGTTTGCTTTTTCACCCAACATTAAATCTTTATAGGTTGCTGTGTCAGGAGAGTAAGGCAAGATTACTGGAGGCACTATGCAGGATTATTTTCTAAGTAAATTTTGATTGCACTTACTTATTTAATCTTTTATTGGAATTCATATTTACAATTGTTCTTCCTGTGCCACAAAATAGACTTAGAACGCCTGACTATACTGCCTATCTATCTAAAAATCCAGACTGGTCTCTTTTGAGGTAGTTTTGTGGATAGAAGTTGGATCTCCCTGCAATTTTTCAGGTATGATTTTTTTTTTTTTTTTTAGTCCCCAGAGGAATTAGCATGCCCAAATAAAAACAACAAAGAGTTCTCTTACTGAATATGAGCAACAGAAAATGAAATAGAAGTACTCCTCTGGGAGCTGATTTCCCATCTGATGTTAGAGGAGTTACTTTTCAGAGAGGGCAAAATTCTATTTGGAGAATTCAAAGTTATTTTTTGCAGTCATCACTTTCCCTTTTTCCTCCTCTGTCTTCCTAAGGGTGGGTTCCTCCGTCCCCTTGTAATACTTCAAGTTACAGAAACTAATTGGAAGAACTGTCATTGTTTTGTACTGTCCTTACCCATTCCATTTTACCTTCTATCTGAACTTATTAGCAGCTTCTATAAGGTTTTCCATCCTAAGTCAGAGGAACAGTTTGTTTACAAGATTTATTAGCGAAATGCCCGTTGGTATTTCTTGGTTAAAGTCTCAGGGTCTTAACTTGTTTCACATTAAATGATCTCACGTTAAATTGTCTTGGTCTCACAAAGAGGTTAATACCTTGAGGGTCTAGTTGCCTTTTTGTCTTTATTCTGTTGCACCCTGATAACTTTTGGTCTTGACACCCATAGTGTCTTTTTCCATACAAAAGTAAAAAAAAATATATATATATAGAAGACACAGCCCAGGAAATAAATTTGATAAATGAAACTCTTGGTTTTAGGATTGCTTCTTTTTGTGACTTCCTGCAATTAAGAATGGAAGAAAGCAAAAGCCACTTCCAGAGTAAATAATTGCTGAGATCACCTTCTCTGAGAAGTCTTGAAATGATGCATAGGGGCAGACTGCTTTGCAAGAATGTACTAATGCCAGGAAAGCAAAAGAAATTAATTTGTGGCACAGTAAAATTGTCCTTGAGTCACTTGAGTAGTAAAAGCTGTTATACAAAGCTTCTTAGAAAAGAAAAGTTCAGAGTTCTGTGATGAAGAATACCTGCTAATTGATTAAGGTTGGATTAGTAACTCGTCTTTTGTTTTTCACAGGACAAATCCATTTGGTAATAGTTTTAGAATGGCTTAACTGTTTACTCAAGTAGGTGATAAAGTTTATGGCTCAATGTTCATTGTTCATTTCTGTAACTTACTCCAGTTGTTAGTACTTGAGACTAACAACAGGAACAGAAACTGAGTATGAAGGAGACACTGGGTAGGATTCTTGAGAAGAACTAGGGAAGGACTGTTACAGAAATATGGAGACAGAGAGGACACTTAGTGAGAAAAGGCGCAGGTGGTGAGTGTGGGTAAGGCATTCCTATGCGAGAAGTGTGAAAGCAAAGAGCAACCAAAGGCTTTGGCTAGAGAAGAGATTCTCTGGGATGAACAATTAGATGGAGGATTTGAAAAAAGGGGTGGATAAACAAAACGTAGTAAAAATTAGCGATTTTCTACTAGGTCTGAGCTTATCCCAGGACCTAAACATTTATCATCCTTCTTATAAACAAGAGGCTATTTGTATAATTCAAAAGCATTACAAGGAAAAACTATGTAAGAAATCAGACTACTTGGTTGGGTTTTTTTTTATGTTGGAGAAGTGCCTGGATTTCATGCACTGTATAAAGAACTTCAACAGTCCTTAGATCTAATTGAATATGTAAATTTCTAGGAATACCTCTGAGCTTTTATAGGAGTACTTCTAATCTTTCTTTGTGAAGTGTTCTGAAGTTGAATAAACCATGAAAAATTGTAGGGCGATATGGCCATACATTTCTGATCTGTTATGAAAACAAATAACGATGTGGTTTTCCCTGATTTTGTTCTTCCAGCGGATTTTATCCTAGACCAAGGACATAGACTACAAACAATATGTAAAATTTGTGTGTGTCTATATGCATATATATGCAAATACAGATATAAGTATATATAATATGAATAAACATATGTATTTATTTTAAAAATTAAATACTGTTAATTGTGTATTCTACAGCAGCAACACTTTTATCACCCTGTAGTTTTAAAACATAATTTTGTTTCAGTTTGTGGTTTATTTTTAAGGTGGATCTTTTTAATTTTTAAAATTGTATGTACTGCATGAATTTTAGCTTCCACAGTCGGATTTTAAGTTAGTTTTGCGCACTCTGTATATAAAATAGTAGCCTTTTTTTACATTAATTACATTGTGGGGCTACATATTGGATTAAAAATATGTAAAATTGATGATGTTGGAATTGTAAAAACTGCAAAGCTCCAGTAGACCCGTCAGATTTTGTGTAAAAATAAAACACCTCAGGTGACAGTTCCAAATTTTACTTATGTCTGCTGATGCAAAGCTGACTATGTTCCTTGAAAATAAGCCTGACAGAATTCAATGTAAAATGGAGACTGACTAATGAGTTAAGTGAATTTTGAAAAAGCCCTATTATGTACCCTTCATTTTTGATAAAGTAGCTTTAACTCAAAATTTCATTTTTTGAGTTCGAAAGGGTACTTACTTATTCCTCAATAGTGCACCTTAAATAGGTAATTTGAATATTTTGCACATTTTGCATATTTTCCTACTAACCTCTTGTTTCTCAAACCTGATACATTGTGTGTAGTTCATCAAGGTACTCTGTGTTTAATTCTAGCGTCTTCCATGGCACATTTTTGCTCAGTTTGTTACTGCTTTGTTCCTTTAATTGCTCTAATTCATTAGATCACAAGATTTGAGTCTTTGTCCTTGTTCTTCCTGATCGCTTTTAGCTTTCCTTGATTTCCATGGAAGCTGAAGGAGAATATGAGTATTTTAAAATTCTAGTCAACATCAGAAGCCTTGCATGTGTGAATATGGCATTCTATATATGATTATGTTCTTAAGCCAGCGAAGTTCCTAGTTAGGTAATATTAAGCTGGACATGAGCAGGCAGTGTGCAGTTGCAGCCCAGAAGGCCAATCACATCCTGGGCTACATCAAAAGGTGCATTGCTAGCAGGTCCAGAGAGGTGATTCTTCCGCTTTACTCTGCTCTGGTGAGACCTCAACTGGAGTATTGTGTGCAGGTCTGGAGTCCTCAGTATAGGAAAGACATGGACCTGATGGAGCAGGTCCGGAGGAGGGCCACTAAAATGATCAGGGGGTTGGAGCACCTCTGCTACGAGGACAGGCTGAGGGAGCTGGGGTTGTTCAGCCTGGAGAAGAGGAGGCTCCGGGGAGACCTCATAGCAGCTTTCCAGTACCTGAAGGGGGCTACAGGAAGGCTGGGGAGAGCCTGTTTACAAAGGCCTGCAGTGACAGGACGAGGGGAAATGGCTTTAAGCTGGAGGGGAACAGATTTAGATTGGAGATGAGGAGAAAGCTCTTTACTGTGAGGGTGGTGGAGCACTGGAACAGGTTGCCCAGGGAGGTGGTTGAGGCCCCATCCCTGGAGATATTCAAGGTGAGGCTCGACGAGGCCCTGGGCAACCTGGTCTAGTTGGGGGTGTCCCTGCTGACTGCGGGGGGGTCAGACTAGATGACCTTTGGAGGTACCTTCTGGCCTAGACAATTCTAGGATTCTATGATTCTATGATCTATCAGAGAAAAGTCCTTTTTTTGGTATTCCTTATTACTTAAAAAAAACCCAACCAAACAAAAAGCCCAACAAAATATTGTTACACTTCCAAAATAATATTTTATACCTGTAGGTTGTATTTTCATTAGACGACTTTGTCATGTAATTATAAAGTTTCCATGATCATGGTTGAACAACAAAGTAACTTCTTTTGTAAAGCTGGGCTTTCAAGAAAGTGAAGGTGGCTTTCTCTCTCTGTATATATTCTGATCAAATTTATGTATATCTTAGCATTTTCAAATACTGTCTACATTCTCAGAAACAGATGGAAAATGTTTTGTTTAATCTTCTTAGAGTGCCATTGTTGTAAATATTTAAATGTTTTGTTTTAGCCGGAAAGTGAAATTTCCACCACAGTAGAAGATTACAGTTCTGAGGTAAGACTTAAGTAATGCTTTTCCTAACTTTTCTTTCAACTTTTTCTTTCCCATGTTTACTGCACTGCTGTGTGTTGTTTTTCAAAAAGAGAAGGAAAGAAAGAGCAGACTTGATATTATAGACAGAGCTGTTGCATGTCATTACAGGTATGATTAACATACCATTAAAGCAAGCATTATGTCAACTATATAATGGGATGGCTACTACAATCAATAATGCAGTAGATATATGAACTGTTGTAACAGCATCACTGTTACAGTTGTATTAATGCTTCGTGTTGCCATTGGAGTTGTGGCTATGCATAATTTCTACTAATTTTCTGTGGGAAATTGTTTAATAAGTTGATTATATTTTAATGAGTTCCAAAGCATCTGTTGCTCAGTGACTGGCTAGGCGTCAGTCTGCTGGTGGAAGGTGGTGAGTGATTGCCTTTGCATTGCTTATTGTTTGGGGGTTTTGTTTTGTTTTCTTTCACTTATTAAGCTGTCTTTGTCTCAGCCCGTGAAATTTTCTTGCTTTTGCCCTTTCAATTCTCTCCTCCATCTGCCTGCTACTGGAGGAGTGCGTGAGTGCCTGTTGGGAAGGCTTAGCTGCTGACTGGGGTCAGCCCAGTCACACACTGGCATCTGCCACTCTACATCTACATGGAATATCTGAGTACAGTAGATGCTGTTTCTTGCAGGAAAACCAAGAGATAAATTCATGTCTCAATCACTTTTCTGACAATCTGGGTTTCATTTTGCAGAACTCTGTGCTAAACAGTTCTGCAAAACGCACCCCAGAATCTCAAGTATGACAACAAGTAAAAGGGGATGAAGTAATCAAATGAGTCCCATCACTGAAGTAAATTTGGCGTGGAACACTTTGTTCCTCTCTTGATTCAGCCTTTTCTAAGAGATGACTACACCTTAGAATAACTATGTGTTTCATACTAGTATTACAGGTAGTTATTGTGCAGCCTAAGGGAATACACACACCAGACAATGTGTCCCTGACCTGTCACACTGCATGGTGCAAAAGTAAAATTATGACCACAATGGGCAGTCTAGACATGCCCTGAAAACTGAAATGACTTTGCCAACTTAAATGCTCAGTCTTCATTTGCTCCTTCTCTCACCCTATTCTTTTGACCAGCTCTGTGTCTGTTTTTTGTCTCCTAGAATTTGTAAATTCTTACTTCTCTGTCAATCTTTTCACCTTCCCTTCCTCATCCCCTTTTTCCCCTTGCTTGATTTCTTAGCTCAGTCTTATAGGCTTTTCAGCCTGTTTCTATAATTCCTTTTCCTTCCTCAGTCATTCCGAAGCCCAATTTCTTTCCCTGCATTTCCAACTCTATCCAAGGATTGGTTTTCCTTCTTTTAATATCTTTTTTTCTCCCTCTCCCTTGAAAACCTCTTCTCCTGTCTTCCCTCTCCTTACGTTGAGGTCGTCCTAATGTTAAGTTCAACCTGTCCTAGATGAAAGCAGTAGTTTTGCTTTCCAACCTGTCTCATCAAATCTCAGTTTCCTCCATAGATTTGGTCTCAGACTTTTAAGTTGAATTCTTTTCCTGTCCCTCTCTTCCCCAGTCTGACTCTTTCTCTCTCACTTTTTCCTCCAGCCTTTTTTATAAGCACTTTCTTCTGGTGTGTTGGGAGAAGGCACTTGGGAGTACAGGGAAACTGTTCCCTCACCTTCATTATTGGTTACTTTCAAATACAGAATACTGAACCATGTGGGCCCTTGGTCTGTTCAGTTGTGATCGTTCTTATGGCATGCTTTTTGTGATGCAAACTTTAAAAAAAAAAAAAAAAATAAAAGGCTGAGACCAGGATGGGTCTCTCACTTTTGGAATTGAATACTCCAGCCCAGCTGCTGGGGAGTGCTGTAAGAAAGAAGAAAGACAGAAGAAAGAAAAAACATTTTTTATGGAGGAACAGGCACAAGGGGTTGAAGCAAACTCTACCTGGGAAAAAAAAATCAGATTAAAAGTTTAGTATTTTTTATAGATAAAATGTTTATTTTGTCCAAGGAATTAAAGTAGTAAAGAACAAAAAGAATGAGTTTGCTTTATGTATGGTAAGGTGATAGGGCAGTATGTGCACACAGTTTGCCGTTAAGAGCGTAGCAAATACACTTACGAACAACTTCTGTGACCTTACTGCACCTTTTTAGAATATACATCACCATGGTATGTGATTACTGTCAATGAAATATGAGTATGTGAAGAATGACCCTTCAAAACAGTTGACAGTTGCATTAATGTTCATGTATTTTTACAAGTGAGAGGTATTGCATATATAATGAAATATGACCAAGAAATTTTGATCATGTCTGAGGCTGTAGGAAGCAATGTTGGAGACTGTGAAAGCTCTAGAAAACAACTTTGCACAAGGAGACAATACAGAAAAGATCTAGCATAAGGCTTCATGATAATTGTGGCTACGTTCTGATTTTTAGTGTTTTCTTGTTAGTATCAGTTCAATTCAAGGCTCTCATTGTAAAATGAATTTTCACATCTGAACACTTTACTTTTCTTCAGAGCTTTCTGTAGGTGCCTACAGACTATATTAGGGAGCAATATTTCAGATACTAAAGACAATAGAATTATAGCCAGTCTGCCTTCTGAATGTGCCTTTTAAAAAATAGCATATTTCCTTGAAATTGCAAAAATGCAAAGACAGATGCACTTCTAAGCACTTCTTATTCTCATTCCTACAAAAGCGAACTCTCAGCAAGAGTCATTTTCTAGGACATAGCATGATACTGGATCTGGTGAAGAACAAACTCAAGTAGTGGGAGCTGCTATTTTAATAAGCTCTTTTTAATTCTAGTTCATTACAATTGATTGGTATGTGCAATGAGGAAACAACATGTTTAGGAATGTGTATATTTTAGGAACTGAATTTTCAGTATGTTTTGTGTCAGCTGTAATGTTGCTTTTATTATTAAAAGTTCTACTTAAATTTATGGCCATCCTGTAAATAAAGCAATCTGAAGCCTTTTCAGTTGAAAATGAGAATGAGTTAAATTTTCTCTGTAACAGTGTAATTATGAAGTTGTATGAAATCTTGGGCTCACCTTTTTTTTTTCAGGTACATGACTTCCTTTTCAGAATGCTAAGAAACCATATCTAGAAACATAGGCCTGTTGATCGCAATTGAGGCAATGCCTGATTGAGGCAATGGCTTCAAGCTGGAGGGGAGCAGATTTAGATTAGAGATGAGGAGAAAGCTCTTTACTGTGAGGGTGGTGGAGCACTGGAACAGGTTGCCCAGGGAGGTGGTTGAGGCCCCATCCCTGGAGATTTTCAAGGTGAGGCTCGACGAGGCCCTGGGCAACCTGGTCTAGTTGGGGGTGTCCCTGCTGACTGCGGGGGGGTCGGACTAGATGACCTTTGGAGGTCACTTCCGGCCTGGGCAATTCTATATGATTCTATGATTCTATGATCCATCTTTCCCCTCATTGTTTACAACATCTGTATTGGTTTTAGTGGTTTTTTCAGAAATTATGTTGAAATGAAGGCTGTCATGCTTCAAAATGAAATAAGTTGTACAACATTTGTTCTGTTATCGTTGGTAAAATAAGTCAGATGTTTTTAATTCTTCAGCCTCTTGTCTTGAGGAATTGGATAAAATTCAGTGATAAGTATTTCCCTCTTTGAGACTTACCAGACACACAATTATAAGCCCGTACAGTTGTCTAAGCAAAGTTGAAGGAACCAGTGAATGTTTATATAAGAGTTCTTGCCTTGAAGGAATTTTATTGTCAGCACACTCTAGTTCATTTTTGTTCTGCCACCTCTCTAAATACCTACACTATCAAAGGTAATAGCCAAACTGAAGGCTGATAAATCCTTCATATGACCACCTTGCCTTTTGTAACATACTATTCAGTTTGAGTAAGAATGAGGCCTAATTGCATAGTCTTAAGAAGCTAATCACCATTAGAATTTATGGTCTAAACTCAGAACTAAGGGAAGTTAAACTTTTTCCAACAGTTACAATTTTTTTTTTTTAACTGTGTAAGGTAAAGTTGCTCCCATTTTTTTTCTATATGCCTCAGTTTTATGGTGTAACTGAAAGAGTGTTCGACCTGATTATTTTTTTTCTCTTATTGACTCTTTTCCCAACTTGCAAAGTGTACCTCTGAAAAGATGGTTAATACCAAGTCTACAAAGTTGGTGGTTTTTTTAAAACGTTAATGAGATTTTATACCTCAACCTTAACTACTACATAAAGAAACCTTCTGTTGTGTGCTATTAATATATAGAAAAATATATTAAGCCATGATATTTTAAAAAGACATCAATTGTTATCCTTCAGAAGTTATTAACCTTATGATTGTAATTATTTTCATCACAAACTGAAAATGTTTTTGTTTATGGAGTATAAAAAAAGCCCCACAACTGAAATTCATTTTCCCAAGTTGCCCTAATTTCTCATTTTAGCTAAGGTTCATATAATCAGTTGTGACATAACTAGAAAATCGAGAAGTTAAGAATATTGACAAGCAGTGTTGGAGATCTAAGTATTAATTTTTGTGATGGAATCAGATGTCCAAAATGTAAAAGAAGGGGGAGGGGAAGGGGGCAGAAGGGAACGAAAACATGAGGTAAAGTTGTTAATCCATTCTAGATACATCTCTAAGTTTCTACTACCAAATCAAAGCATGTTTTTAATCGCAAGTCTGCTTGCCAGTCTCTAATATGTTATATTCATGTATTAAGGTATTTTCTACAATTTTCAGTGATAAAACAGTATGTATTGATTTATGCTGAGCACAAGTTTGCTATTTATAAAGGGAAATCTCTGTAATATTGGCATTAATGTTATAAGAGTTACACATTACATATTATTATTGTAATTTCTGAGGTACAATATCAGGTCTTCGAAGGTCTAAGAAACATTCAGAGGGGTACAGTGATTTCAAAAACTTAATCCTGACCTCTGGTGGCAGTTGTCGTGAATCGCTGCCTTAATTCAGTGGTGGAAATTGGTTTTCTTTGTGTTTCTCTGGAAGAAGATTCCTTTCATTTTTCTTAAGCATATGTATTTACTGATGAAATATATTTTCTATCTTTATTTTTAGCCAATAGACTACAAATTATGTTTTACTTTATATTAGTAAATACTATTTCTGTGAATTATTTTGAAAATGCAAGCAAGGAAGAAAAATCAGACAGAATGTCCTTTTAGGGACTTCCATAACCTTCACTTTTTTCCCCATCTTTTGCTAACCAGAGCAGTTGCTCCTGAGTAGCTAACGTGGTATAAAACTTAATTTTTTCCTACTTCATAGTTATTTGTTTATGCAGTTACGTCCAGAACTCTTGTTACTCCTTCCTTCCGTTATCTTAAAATGCTATGCAGTTTGATTGTTTCTTTAAATGTTTCATTTTTTGCTGGGGTATGTAACTAAGCACATAATAAGGCTTTAAGGCATAAGGACATTTCAGCGTTAAAGGTGAACTGCAAAGCTTTCAAAGAAGAAATTATGAGAGTCTGCAGCAACAGTATTTATGAGCTTACAGAAGATCTCTGAACAGGGAAACCACTGTGGTCATGAGACAAAACACAGAAGTCCAGTAGGCCTTGCGCAGACATCTTCTAACACTGAAGTTGGTATCTGGGCTACAGTCTTCATATATTGCACATGAGTGAAATCAACATATTTTGAAGCTAATAACTCAGCCCCAACTGTCTGCCTGCTCTGACACAGCAGAATCTCTGTCATGCCAGAGGCTGCCAGGCTGCTTGCATGGCTCCCGTTAGCACAGCACCCTAATCTTCTAATCCCTAGATTACAGAGCAGTCTGGTGTCTTGTCATGTTTCAACTTGCACTTTATCAGAAGGCATAAGGTGTTTGTAAGGAGAAGGCATCAGATGGGGAAGAGCATGGACTGCTACCATGTTGTAGTGGTTCACCTTTGAGGTCTAACAGCTAGGCCGAGGCGAAGAGATAGGTGAGATGAGGTGGGATTCCCCAGGTTCCAGACGCTTGGCTTTGAATGTGTATAGCAAAACCTCCTTTGTAAGTAAAAGGTCTTTTGTAGAAATTTCTAGCTGCTAAGGAGTCTGGAACATCTAGAGAGATAAGGCTTTTGTGTCTTTCCTAATAGCTCTTGTTATAAAGCATCTAAACGTCTTTGATTGTGGCACACAAAAGTCATGCACAGGAAGAGAAGTGTGTCCACTGTGCTGGATTACAGGAATAATACACTACATCTTTATCAATTAAGCCTAAATAAAAGGAAAAGAAGTATTTGATAATAGAGTTTCTATTATACTACTAGTGTTATTAATCTGGGACACGCACCAAAATCTGAATAAAGCTGTTGGTGCCAGGCGCTGTGTAGACACTTGTACATTGGATTATAGAGCGAACATCTGGCAGTACACAAGCGATGTGCAGTGCCTCCATTAATTGCCTGGACTGCTGTTTGCTGCAGTTTTCTTTATCCTTTCTAAAATAAGGGAGTGATCACTCTGTGGAATCTTCCTTTTTACTGAGGAAGTTGGGAATTGAAAGGGCACTGTGTCAGCTCTGCAAATCCTTGTCTAATGCAGATATATCCATCCTCTTAATAAAAGCTCCGTGACTATATTGATCCCATTTATAACAGTGTACTTTTATGTTGAGTAACATTGATTTCCTCAGGCATGATAGTCCTTTGTAGATAATCCCTGATCTATACTATGGCAGATGCCTGAGCAGTATAGCTTTTTTTTTGATATAAACATAGTATTTGGGTCTGAAATGTTATGATGCCTTTATGTCTTGAATAGCATTATTTTTGTTTCAATCTCCGATGAAATAAACAGCTCAGAGGGGAAATACAGCTGTTCTTGCTTTCTCTTTTTTAAAACATTGGAGCATTGGTCTGCTGTTTCAAAAGCCTACCTGTCTGTTATGGTTACTCACAAGTACAGAGCATCATCTTTTTATTTGAATTTTTTTTTTTTTTGTTAACCTGTAACTGCTACTTTGGTTTGTGCCTGCCTTTTGGAGATTTGTCATTATTGGTCTGCACAGTCTGTAGAACCAAAATTCTTATAGAAGTTGAAAGGGGTTGCAGTGTTAGGTGAGTGAAAGAGCATTTTTTTCAAATGTCTTATGTTAAATGTATAACTTCTGCTCTTTTTTAATCTTAAGAAATTCCTTCAAATTTATGATGAGTTACTGCCTTTAATCTACTTTCAAGAGATTAGTGACTTTCAGAAATAGTAGATCTTGGAGTGTATAGATATCTTTTAGAAAGCATAACTATGTTTGATGATATATAGAAATGTTAAATATATAATTTAAAATGCAACCATACTGCATTATGTAAAGTATAGAGCTTTGCATTGACCTTTAGATCTGAATTCCTTTGTTTTCTCTAGATATTTAAATTCATAATATGGTTTGTGTTTTTAGACCGTAGTATCTATTTCAGCAATTTTTGGTGTTTTACCTGTTACCTATGCTTACTGTGATGCAATTTACTATACAAAAAGCTATTTTGTATTTCAAATGAAATAATTTTTTATAGCATAAAAATTCCCCTGGGCCTGCAGGAATTGTCACATATGATTCAAATGAAAATAGAAATTGAGCTTTATTGCAAATAATAATGTATTTAGAAATTGTCTTTATACAGGTAAATGGTTGCAGTTTTATGACAAGAACAGCTATACCTGCAGACTTAATCAGGGTACAGTATTTGCAGATTGAATCATAATACTACTGGTGAATACTAAAAGCCTTGAACAGTTTGTTTTGAACAAAAACTGTGCTGCTGACTAATACTTTATTTTGCATGCTGTCCTCTGCATCTGCATTGTTTGTCACATATAAATAAAGTGTATCATTAGACTTGAAATGCAAAACAATTTACTACTTCTATTACAGCTAAGATTATAAAGCAGAACTTGCAGAAAAGCTTTATGTCTGTGCTTTTGAGGTGTGAATTATACTAACAAAGGAGGTTACCATGGCAATAAGATCTTCAATGCTGTATTGTATGTTAATGTACTAAAGTGGTGTTTGATAACTGAATTTGATATTTGAGTTTACTTATTGTGATAAAGCATCAAAAAATGGCATGTTAAGGAACTTGGATTGATTTAGGAAGAAGAATTTGGAGAGATTTGTTCTGAGCATGGAATGCAGCACTCCAACACGCAGCTAGAGGTGATGGAGAATGAATTGGCTGGGAAACAGCAAGAGATTGAAGAGCTAAACAGAGAGCTAGAAGAAATGAGGGCAGCATATGGTACAGAAGGATTGCAACAGGTATAATTACCTTATGTTGCTTTCTACTTGCTACTCTGTTACACGTGAAAATGCAGAGCATCACCTGAAAGAGTTCACACCTAATGGCAGCTGCTCAGAGTGCAATCAGTGTGTGTTACAGAATTGCACATAATTTCCTTCAGTCACATACCATGCGCTCTGTTTCTTTGAATGGCATTTCCATTGTGTGTATGTTTTCTCTGTATTTTGTGACTAAAATTCCAGTCGTCTTCACAGTGACTTTCTTCAGATCAGGAATAGAAACATTATTTTCTTCAAGAAAAGCCCTAATTCTTCTCCAGTTGTGCAAAGATTGCATTTCTTGAATACCTTCCTGTTCTTCCAAGATGAAAAAAACTCAGGTTTTGTTTCCTAAGGAATGATATAACTGACTTAATCCGTGAACAAAAAAAGTATTTGTATGTCAGACTTCACAGTCTGAAACACAAGGCAACAGTTGCAAAATGTTTTAACTAACATCTAATAATTTGGGATTACAGGGAATTATTTATTACTTCAGAAATACCACTGGAATTTAAAGTTAGATTTTAAAGTAAAGACTATGAAATACTTATCCTTCCAGTTGAAAAAAGTGGTGCTATGCATTGAAGTCAGTGCTTTGTCATGCTTTGTCTTCTGTCTTTCTCTTTTAATTTGGATTCAGGCCACATCATTGTGTTTTTCTGGTTTTTACAAAGTACTACAGAATACCAAAATTGTTCTAGTATTCGGTGATTTTCACTTTCATTATTATTGCACAATTATAATTTTTTCTGCTTTCATTTATATTTTATCTGTGAAAATGGATGTCATGTTTTCCACTATTGTAGAGTGATCTTTCAGTGGTTGCCCTGCAGGAGGTGGTTTAACCCTTTGGCTGTTGATGAATCTCTGGTGTTGCATTTTAAGTCAAACTTAACTTCTAATAACTGTATCTTGTATCTGCTGTGCTAAACATAATAGTTGTAATTATAGCATACTAAGTTTTTCACAATTGTGACTACAGTTAGTTTTTCCTGAAAAAGAAGACAGTGAAAATATTTGCATTTTCTGAATGGCTATGATTACTATTTTTAATGTAAATTAAAGTATATTAAAACAAAATAGGCTGCAGTACAATAATGTTTTTATAGTTGCAGCATATTTTTGTATGATAGTGGTACATTACATAATATGCCAGTTTAAAAATGCATATGGTTTATTTTTCAGAAGAAACAAAAGAATTGTAAAAGGGGAGTGCAGAAGATAATGTTACGTGCTGTAGTTCTGCCTGTTTGTTAAGTGAAAGGATTGAATAAAACAAATTTAAAAGTCTCATATAACAATGTGTGGATCAGAACAGATAAATTTAGTTACTTAATTTCATTGAACAGATACAAAAGGAAAGATATGACACACTTAAGTGTCTGATCTGTTCCTAATTTTCTCTATTATAACAAAAATCTAGTATTTCCGCTAGATCCATGCTTTTAAATTGGGAGTCCAAGACAGTGTTCTGAAAAGAACTTTGAATGAATTTCCTCAAATTCTTGGCATAGGTTGTCTTGCTTAAGGGTTTTCTGTTTTTTATGTCACATTGAATAATGTCCCTATCCTCTCAATCAGTAAGCTTATCTGGAAGTATTATAGTTTTACTTCAAGACTCAGCATATAACCTGGAGAAGCTTCTTCTTGGGCGCGTTGTAAACAAAACAGTTACAGAAGGAGACTGGTTTAAGAAATTTGCAGTCCATAGAGGGGAAGGTGCTACTAGCCTTCAATGAGTTCAGATTGACAAAGTGACTTTAAAGTGAGCAACATATCTATTTATATAATTGCTCATAAAAATAGTCCCAGTTAACGTTGTAGAATTTCTGGCTGCCTGAGTGTAATCCTACAAAAGATAAAACACTTGCAAAGGATTTTTTTCTGTACTTTTATCATTTCGTCATCATTATAAATTACAAAAGATTCATCTGTTAAATACACTATTGGTTTTGCAGCTTGAGCTGTTTTTCTCATGTAGTTATGAATAATTTCTCTGGATTCTCAAGGTAGGATACTGCATGGTATCTATGATATGCTTTTAGTATGATGAATGCAATTTATTGCACTTAAGTGAGAGATGATATAAGTTGCATTTATTGTGAGAAAAGTGTGTGGACATGAGTAGTTGTACAAAATTGCTGAAACACTATAAATAGATACTCTGGCTTCCTTTACGATGTTTTGTTTATGTGGCCATGCTTTTTAGTTTACAAGCAGTTTATATATTTAACTAATTGACCTTCTTAAAGGTTCAGATTTTGTTCCTTGGTGAATATGTTTTATAAAGAGGTCATCTATTGTTCAATGAGAGGAAAAAAAATCTATTTCTGAAGTATTTACAAATAGAATTTGTGAAACCATAAACACTCCAGTAGATTTGTGACATCTTTTAAATGGAGAGGTTAGGGATGACGTATTCCTACTTAACTAAAATAAGCCAATGTTTTTGTTTGTCTGTGGCTTTGATGTGCAGTAATAGTTTAAGTTTTATCTTTCATAGCTGCAAGAATTTGAAGCTGCTATCAAAAAAAGAGATGACATTATCACTCAGCTCACTACTAACCTACAGCAGGCACGGAAAGAAAAGGATGAAACTATGAGGGAGTTCTTAGAGCTTACTGAACAAAGTCAAAAACTGCAAATCCAGTTTCAGCATGTAAGTTACAGCACTACTGATATTTATTTGCTTTTTAAAATTGGTGTCACATCAAATGCAGAAACACAGAATTTTTTGTGCGTTTTTGAAGAATTGGTTTCAGTATCGATCGGCAGTCACTTCACTGGTTCTATAGTTATCATTATAGTACCTGCTTTATTGTACTAATTCACTATAAAATAAATAAAGATTAGTGTGTTTTCTTCCCTAGTATGTGGTGATAGCTTCTGATAACTACGGGATGATGGCAGCTATCTTAGGGAAGAACACTTGTGTAATTAGTTCTCAGAGCTTTGGGATGAAATCCAACCTGTTCCCTTTGAAATCGGAACAGTCAGCCATCAACATTAATGGGCCACCATTTCATGCCGCAGTCCTCTTTATATTTTTGGGTAAAACCTGCCACTTGCAGTGCTATTAGAAGGTAATTTAAATAACAAAGTTAAGTTTCAGAGAAGCATTTGATGTAATAAGCACTGGTGACTGAGGTGCCATGGACACTGGGACACTGGCAATCTGCATGGGTGCAGTTTACAGTGTGACAGTTGAATGTTGTAGTATTTTTTGCCCTCTTTAAGTACTTTATATATTTTTTTTTTTGAGCTTCAAGTGAGTTATATTCTGAAGCCTGAGTTGTTATTATTAGAAATAGGATTTTGGGGACAGTAATTGCAACTTTACAATTTTATTACTTAGAAATATTTCTGAGACACTGCTATCCTCTGCTTGCTCACCATAAAACAATATTAAATATTTTTTTATTGGTTGGCCATCCCAAGATAATAAGGATATTTCAGTTCCTTCTAAAAGAACTTAAAAAATTTTGCGATAGTCTTTGGACTTGTGATGTGGAAGAAGAAAGTAAAGATCACTTTCTGTAGTGCAAGCTGTTTCTGAAAAACTTGATATATTTGAGGTGTTTTTTTTTTTAATATTCAAGTTGCAGGCAAGTGAAGCCCTAAGGAACACCAGCCATAGTTGCACAGCTGCTGATTTATTGCAAGCCAAGCAACAGATACTTTCACATCAGCAACAGCTGGAAGAACAAGAATGTCTGCTGAAGAATTATCAAACAAAGAATGAAGAATGTGAAGTGCAGATTGCATGTCTTCAAGACAAAATCACAACATATGAACGGGTATATTTCATGCTAGAAAGATCTCTTCCCCCCCCCCCCCCCTCGGATTCTATAGTTCCTTTGAAATTTAAATGCCAAAGCACAGATTATGAGTGTGTTGCATATAATGCGTACAAAGATTTTAAGTTTTGAAGACTGCTTCTGTTACCTAACACATGATATGTGTATAATTTAAAACTGAAATTTTAATGTCAGAATTACGTACAAACTGCAGAAATATTTACAACAAATTATGAAACTATATTGTATATTAGAATGCCTTCCTTAAACAACGCTATTTTGTTAGGAAAAAATATTAAAATAACCCCCTTGAACGATCTTTTCTGTCTTAAGGAAAGAATGAATTCTTTTTCTTCATGAGCATTTTTTTTATTATCCTTCATGGAAAACATCTTAAAAGTACCTAAAAAATTTAAATGTCATTAAAAGTGACAAGAGACAAAGTTTTTTTTACACCAAATATATTTTTTGAAGTATCAGAGCACAGCTGGAAAAAATGGAAGTGATTTTTTTTTTTTTGTAGGGAGGGGAAGAGGGATTATCACTTATTCCAAATCTACAGATAGCCTCCAACTGAAGTCAACAAATAATTTATATTTATTTTTATAAATGTTCACTAGCCGTCTAAAGAAAGGCATTGTGTTTAAATATTTAAGTCTACAAAAGTTCTTATATGTTTAGATAATGAACTAAAAATAAGAACATGGGTTTACTCTTTTTCTTTTAAAGGAAATACACAAAAATGAGGGAGAAGATTTGAGTAAACTGCAAGAAAAAGAAGCATTAGTTGAAGAGCTGGAAGCAAAACTTGGAGAAGAAGAAAAAAAGTCATTTCAGCTTAAGGAAAAATTATCAGATGTCAGTAAATTACTTGAAGAATTGAAAGAACAGGTTTCACTAAAGAACCAGGAGATAAGTAATATGAAAGTTGAACTTACCACCTACAAACAGAAAGAAAGGCAATGTTCTGATGAAATAAAACAATTAATGGGAACTGTGGAAGAATTACAGAAACGATGTTATAAAGACAGCCAGTCTGAAGCTGACATTGTGCAAAGAATGGAATTAGAAACACAAAGGAGACTGGCACAACTTCAGGCTGAATTAGATGAAATGCATGGCCAGCAGATTGTACAAATGAAGCAAGAATTAATTAAGCAACATGCAATGGAAATAGAACAGTGTCTTTTTCAACAAAAAGTAGAATTGGAGAAAACGTCAAGTCTGTGTTTGAATGAGAATGTTAATAAAGATCAAATGCATTTAATGAATATTAAAATTAATGAATTGAATATGAAATTGCAAGATGCTGATAACGAAAGGGAAAAAATAAAGCAAGAATTGTCACAACGGATGGAAGTAATTTCAGCAGAGAAGTCTCTTCAACAAACCAAAATTGAAGATCTTTTACAAGAACTGAATTTTTCAAGAGAACAAGTTCAAAGAGCCAAACAAACTATAGTGGATATGGAATGTAGATTAAATGAAGCTGAAAAATACCAGTTTTTGATTGAAGATTTAAAAATTCAGCTGACTTCTGCCTCTGAATTTAGGAAGGAATTGGAATTAAAACATGAGGCAGAAGTCACAAATTACAAAATAAAACTTGAAATGCTAGAAAGGGAAAAGGATGCAGTTTTGGACAGGATGGCAGAATCACAAGAAGCAGAATTGGAGAGATTGAGAACAAAGCTTCTGTTTAGTCATGAAGAGGAACTTTCCAGACTTAAAGAAAACTTAGAAAAAGAGCACATGGTGAACATGGAAAGCCTTAAAGATAACTTGAATATGCACCATAAACAGCAGTTAGATGAGATACAAAATGCAATGAGCCAAAAGATAGACGCCATGCAATATGAAAAGGACAACTTAATCACAAAGCAAAATCAGTTGATACAAGAGATTTCAAACCTAAAAGATTTGCAGCAGTCTACTGTAAATTTGAAATCTGAAGAAATGACACTTCAAATCCATGAGCTGCAGAAGGAGATTGAAGTGCTTAGACAAGAGGAAAAAGAAAAAGGTACCCTTGAACAAGAAATTCAAGAGCTGCAGCTTAAAACTGAGTTGATGCAGGAACAGATGAGAGAGAGAGAAGATAGTCTTAAAAAAAAATGTTCAGAACTTGAAAGACAAAATAACCTTCTTAAGGGGGAAAACAAAACTCTGGAAGAGAAATTGAAAAGCATGTTAGTAAACTCTGAAGAAAATGTCATTTTGAACAGCAGTGTTTGCTCTAACTCAGAAACTTTGGACTTGCAAAAAAGAATAGAAGAGCTGATTACTGAAAACGAGCAACTTAAAAACCAAAACAGTCAACTCCAAGAGGATACTGAAAGGCAGAAGAGTGCCTTTGCATTCACTGAGAAAAAGCTTGAAGGTAATTATAGAGAGCTGCAGAAAGAATGTGCAGCTCTTCTGAAGGCAAAAACTGAGTTAGAAGAGAACAAGAATAAGCAGGAAGCCGAATATAAAAACGAACTCAAAGCTTTGAATGAAAAATTTCACCACTTGCAAAGCAATAGATCAGTTTTATTTAAAACTAAAACTTCTGGTTTTGAAGGGAGTAAAGAAACCAGGGTGTCCAGGGCAAACGTATTTGAGTCTGGAGAAGTTGTTGAGAAAGATGCGATGGAACTTATGGAAAAGCTTGAGGTTACCCAGCGTGAGAACCTGGAATTATCCCTGAGACTTTCTGATCTCTCTGAACAGTTGAAGTCAAAGCATAGTGAAACTTGTCATTTGAATGAAAAAGTTAAATCCTTAAAAGATGAGAAGGAACAAGTTCTAGCAAAATGTAAAGAACTAGAAGTCATAATTAGCCATGCTCAGAGAGGAAATAGTAGTAGTAATGACCTTAAGACAAAATGCTCTAAAGGAAATGCTCTAAAGACTGCTGCTGCAGCATCTCAAAGTAGAAATAAAATCCCTGATCCAAGGAATATAGTTGATGAAGGAATAAGTAGAAGAGGAAATCTAGTTTCAGGTAAAAATATCAGTCATGAGGTAGCAAAGAGAAAGGAAGTTCAACAAATTTTGAAGCCAGAACAACAGTCTCTTGTCGAACATTTGCATGGGATGACAGACAGACTGACAGATGAAACATCATTAGTAGCCATTACACAGAGTGAAAATAATAATCTTCAGGAGCAAGTGGATGCCTTAAAATCAGAACAGGTATGTTACATAAAGCAGTACAGAAAATAATTTATGTATGAAAATTTGTAGGAGCTTGGACTTGGAAATTTGCATCATATTTTTCCTATTAGCTGCTTTGAAGTCCAGGTGCGTGGTCATGTGTGGGGTGCAGCGTGGCGATGGTTGAAAGTATTTACATGAATGACCAGAATGATAACCACAGTCAATGTGTATGAGGATGCTCTTTTTCAGTGAAAGAAAATTAGTTGGGTTTTAATTGCTGCAAAATGGGAATTGAAGCATATTAAGTCTTGCTGATTGTAGTTCAATTTTTATTTAAGTTGAAGAAGCGTCATACTGTTGTGTTACAATTCGGTTTTCCAAACTCTGTATATTTAAATTTACCAAATACATACCCTGTATGCAGTGTTCCATTCAACACGTAATTAATATAAGACAGTTACAAAGATGGGACTTTTTTGTCTTCTTATTTCTTACTCTTTGTAAAATATTTCTTTTTCTTCAAAGACTGATTTACAGCTACAGATGGAAGCACAGCGCATTTGCCTATCCCTGGTTTATTCAGCTCATGTAGACCAGGTTCGTGAGTACCTGAAAACAGAAAAAGAGAGTGCACTTTGCAGTCTTAAAGAGGAGCTTGTACGTAGACATCTACAAGAGATGAATGATCTTAAAGAAATGCATCAGCTGGAGCTCCAGACCTTGAAAATTCAACAAGCAGGTAACTTGAACAGAATTACGGAGGTGAATCTCTTGATATGAAAAACAGCATCTTTAAAAGAAAACAAGCATAAGAGTTTGTACGTGTAGCTGTCCAATAAATTGTTTTTATAGAACATTTTGAAGTGGTTTTGTACAAAATAATTTACTCGTTACAAGTAGTCTAATGTGCAGGGTACTTAAAAACCACAGAAATAGTAATAATAATATAAAAATCAGAAGGAAGTATTGCAACTCATTTTTTGCTATTTCTATTAAGTCAATTAATTGTAAAGAACTATATAGTAGATTCTTTATAGTAGGTTGTTTTCCTTACTGTAAATAATAAGCAAATGCATCAGCAAAGTATTTTGGGGCTTGCTTCATTCTCTGTTCTTTGAATTCCTTCATTGGCTCCCTGCCCAAAAGTAAGTTTCTTCACTATTACTTCTTTGCTTCTTTTTGCCTGAGTGAGCTTTTATGTTAACGTGCCACATTTCTCTCCTTACTTTTTCTTATCATGACTTATCATGATTTCCCCTTCTGTAATTTTTTGGCATAAGCTCTTTGCCCTCTCATATGTTTCTGTGAAGTTTAATCTTTCTAGAGCTCACTAACACACAAAGCCATTTCTTATCACTTACCTTCTTGAATGTGCAGTTCTACTGTAATAATTGAATCTGTCTGTGTGATGGAACAAGAAAGAGGGGAACAAAAAACTATCTTTCTAAGACCTGAAGAGGCAATCTCACTGAGGCAGGAAATCAGGTTTTTGAAAACTTGTTGTGCATCTAGTGTTCAAAAATAATACGAATAATTTGTATTCATAGATGATGAAGTCAAATCTACACAAAGACTTATAGAAAAGCTGAATGAAGCTGTAACTGAGGAATGTTTTAGGCTTGCTCAGGTAAGACTTAAAGAAGAGTCTTTTTTAAAATGGAAATTTTGAAAATGAAAATTATGTGTACAGTGAGTCATCATATTTTTCTACTTAATTTTTAACAGATTTTATTTGTAGCTTTTCTCTTTGCATTGATCTCAAAATAGACTGCTATACTTGATCTTCCAAAATAACATTGCAAGGGGGTTTGTACTTTTTTTTTCCTAAACTCTTTTATGTCTTTGTCCAGACATTATGTCTTTGGTCTTACACCTAGTCTTGTTTTTCTATGTAATGTTTGTCTTCTATCTACTAATAGAAGATTTAGAAGCATTTTTTTCCTTTCTGAACGTCTCTGGCTATAAGTTGTTGATTTAACAGTGGTCTGATATCATAACACGTTTTGACACAAAAGAAATAACTCTCATATCTGCAATAAGATTGTAATTTCATTCTTACCTGCAGCATATCTTTCGAAGACTTAAAAGTGTCTAAGAATCTAACAAAACTGCTGTCTATACTGTTTCCAGTGACTAGATATTATGGTCAAAAGTTGAAGCTTATTTTTAGTTTGTATTCTGGTATCAGCCACCAATAATGTTATTTTGCCATCTCTTTTTTGTAGACTACTAGTAATCAATGGCCCTTACAGATACTTCTTCACCAGCCATCAAGTTACTTACTGAATGTATTTCTTAATAAATTAATCTACTTTCATCATTCATTATAAACCATGGTTTTCCAATCTTAAATACTTCAAATGGTTGGGTTTGATGGTGGGTTTTTTTTCCATCTGCTGGACTTTTTTGAACACCTTTTTGGGAAAATGGAAAGCAGAACTTTCATGCTTCAGAACCAACATATGGGAGGTTAAGCAGGACTCTATGGCAGGTCACGGAAAGTAGCAGCTGAATGAGAGTCTTTGGCATTAGTTGTTTCAGAGCTGGGAAGAATACAATAGCTGTTGAGCTTTTAGGGACATTATGATTTTACTTTTGTAAGTTGAATTTGGTGTCTGTTGAGTCCAAAATCTTTAAATAAAGAATCACGCTGTGTGCTCTGAGCAGGCCATTTCTTTTCAAGTGTCATTTATCTTCAGAAATCATATGGATAAATATCATACGGATAAATCTTTTTTTTGCCTATTCATTGCAAATATGGCAGTTATTCTGCTGGCCGCATAGCACCAACAAACATGAGGCATTCTTTTTATGATTTGCTTGAGTTTTTGTATACCATCCCCTTTTATCCTATTTGTTCAATACTTAAGAACAAGTACTTATCTCTAAAAAGATACGAATTTCTGCCATAGGGAATCCTTCTTCCAACTAAAATTGCAGTTTATGAGAATGAGATATTTACAATGTGAATTTGCTTTCAGCATTAATAAAGGAGGCCTTTTTCTGTGAGACTTTAATACTTGGCAGTTCCAAATTAAATAATGATTCCAAAATGTATGTATTTACGTTTTAGTTGAAAGTCTTTCCATACCTGTTTCTTTCATCAGGAGTTTTAAAGATTTTGTAGGTTCTTATCACTCAACAGAACACCTATGCTATCATTTTCACAGAGGATAATACTCACAAAATACTACTTTCCTGCTACCATTTTTCTTGTTTTCTCTGTGAATTGTGATTGATAAATTAATAAAAAAATCTTCACTTTTTTTCTTTGTTTCATTTGTTGTGCAGGTTTTGTGTGACAATCAGAATGAACATTCTTCAGCTGCTGTAGAAGTTGATGATTCAGAACAGGGTATGTTCCATAGACCTGCTGCTGTGCAAGAAAAACTGAGTGCAGAATTACCAATACACAGAGCTCAAGCTCAAGGTAATTGCATTGTACTATCATGCTGGTTAAAAAACCCCCACTGATTTCAAGTATTTCAGAGTGGCAACTATGCCATTTGTCGTTCAGGTTCTAATTAATGTGCCTAAATAGCTGCTCTAGAGATTTCCTCCCTATTCTGAACCACTTTTACTTTTTCTTATAAATACTTTTTGTGCTGTCTTAATTATGGTGGAAATCAGTGGGGAAAAAAAAAGTGTTTTGTTTTGGTTTTTTCCCTCCTTTTTTTGTAGAGGAAGCTAGCAGCTTCAGCAGAAGCTTTGGATGTATGCATCCAAAATTTGGAAGGGACCTCAATTGTTTCAATAATTATATAATGTTTATCAGATAGTGCTTCAGTGGAGAACTTGTGAACAATTCACTGTTTTACATTTTCTGGTAAAATGTTTGATTTGTTTTTTTATTTTTTTTAAGTCCCTGGTTATCTGTGTAATTTAGCTGTGCAAGAACGTATGGATGCACTTCTACATAAGATAATGGAAGAATACAGTAGGCTGAAAGCACTTCAGGCACAGCTAATGAAGGATTGTAAACAGGTATTTTTTTTTTTTTTAACATATGAGTATATGAGCATTTGGATTTTGAGTGTTGCATGAATTCCCTCTGGATGATTGAAGAGTGTGTTTGAAATTGTGTTTATGTATCCTGGTTGAGTGGCAGAACAAGGCAATGATTTGATAAAATGAAGAAAGCTGCTGCCCATGTCACAGAATTGTGGGATGGATGAGGTTAGGAGTTCTCTGGAGTTCATCTAATTCAGCCCCTTGCACAAAGCAGGGTCAGCTGGAGAAGGTTGTCCAGCACTGTGTCCCACCAAATTTTTAATACCTCCAAGGATGGAGACCCCACTTCAGGTTACACATTCCCAGCTCTCTCAGCCTCTCCTTGTAAGACAAATGCTCCAAGCCCCCTATCTCTTTTGTGAACCTGTGCTGAATTCCTGGCAGTATGTCAGTTTCTCTTTTATACTCGGAGTGCAGCACTGGACCCAGCACTCCGGATGTGTCTCACCACTGCTGTGTAGAGAGGAAGGATCACGTCCCTCGGCCTGACAGCAAACACTCTTCCTAATGCAGCCCAAGAGGTCGTTGGACTTTTGTCTTAATAGCACATTGCTGGTTCCTGTCCAGCTTGGTGTCCACCAAGGCCCTCAAGCTCCTTTTCTGCAAAGCTACTTTCCAGCTGGTCAGTCTTCTGCATGTACTGGTGCACAGGGCTGTTCCTCTTTAGTTTGCAGGACCTGGCGTTTGCCTTGGTTGAACTTACTGAGGCTCCTCTCAGCCCAATTCTCTGGCCTGTTGAGGTCTCCTGAAACAGCAGTGTAATCATCCAGTGTATCAACCACTCCTCCTAGTTTTGTACAGTCTGCAAACCTGCTGATGGTGCACTCCTATCCCACCATCCAGGACATTAATGAAAAGGTTAAACAGTATTGGCTCTGGTATTGGCCCATTAGGTACACCACTGGTTACTGGCTTCCAACTGGACTTTGTGCCACTGATCACAACCTTTTGAGCCCAGCAGTTCAGCCAGTTTTCAGCCCGTCTCACCATCCGCATTCTTCATCAGTTTGTCTAAGGACGTGTAATGGGAGGTGGTGTCAAACGGTTGGTCAGGTATGATTTTACAGAATTGCAGGGGTTGGAACGGGCCTTTGGAGATCATCTAGTTCAACCACCCTGCCAAAGCAGGTTCATCTAGAGCAGACTGGACAGGAACGCATCCAGGCGGGTTTTTAATATCTCCAGAGAAGGAGTCTCCACACCCTCTGGGCAGCCTGTTCCAGGGCTCTGCCACCCTCACATTAAAGAAGTTTCTCCTCAGGTTGAAACAGAACTTCCTGTGTTCCAGCTTGTGTCTGTTGGCCCTTGTCCTGTCACCGAGCACCACTGAGAAGAGCCTGACCCCATCCTCTTGACACCTGCCCTTTAGATATTTGTAAGCATTGATGAGATCCCCTCTCAGTCTTCTCCAGGCTAAACAGACACAGGTCTCTAAGCCTTTTCTCATCGGAGAGGTGCCCCACTTCCTTGATCATCTTTGTACCCCTCCGCTGGACTTGCTTCTGTAGTTTGCTGTCCTTATTGAACTGGGAGGCCCCAGAACTGGCCAAAGTACTCCATTCCCCCTTCATAAATCCATACTGACTACTCCCAAATGGAGTATGTTGTCGGCTTCATGTGTTTTGAAATGGTTTCCAGGATTATTTGCTCCTGACCTTCCCAGAGATCAAAGTGAGGTTGTCTTGTTTTTTGAAGGCAGGAGTGCTTTTATCTAGTCCTTAGAAACCAGCCTCAAGCACTGTGACCTTTGAAAGATAATTGAGAATAGACCAGCTCCTGCAGCATTCCTTGGTATGTTCCATCAGGCAGCAACAAATTGGTCATGTCCAGTTTGTTTTCTGACCTGATCCTCCTCCACCAAGGTTGTCTTCCTTGCTCCAAACTTTTACACTCATCTTGGGGGCCTGGGATGCTAAGGACAAATTTTATCAGTGAATTTGGAGTTAGCTACTTCCATGTATTAAGTAGAGAACACTAATCAATTATGTCTAGAGATGATGATGGGTCATGTGTATTGATGGATATACATGTACAAAAAAAAATATTTATATGTGAAAACTGCATCTTGGGCCTGAGGAGACTATTAACGTCTTCCTCTCCTTCTTAGAGAGGAGGTATAGCGCTCCTGGAGTTAGAGAAATTATGACTTAACAGTTTATATGCAGAGAGAGGAGTTTGAGGTTTACAGTGGACATTCTGCACAGGCTGATCAACTAGCTGTTCGTGTGTAATTGGTCATTCAGGCTGTAAAACGAAACACATTGTTACGCTGCCTTAAGCATTGGCCACCAACCTTTCTTACATGTTTATAATTACAGTTAA
Organism: Calidris pygmaea; assembly: GCA_003697955.1. Lineage (NCBI taxonomy): Eukaryota > Metazoa > Chordata > Aves > Charadriiformes > Scolopacidae > Calidris > Calidris pygmaea. The sequence goes on from QJSC01001656.1 coordinate 58,774, forward strand.
TATTTTTGCATTTGTTGTCATTTGTATTTACTGGATTATTTTTTAGGTCAAAGCGCCATGGCTGTCTTCTTTAGAAAGGAGGAAAGAAGAGGAACCTAGCCATCTGGAAACAAGAAATGAATGTCTCCAGACCCCTTCACAGGGTCTAATGGGTAAAAAGATGCATATGCTGTTTTATTGTATGTGTATTCAGAGATAGAGAGAAGGCAATGACTTTAAATTTTAAGTCTCTCCTAGCTTACTACAACTTGAAGCATGTAAGAGATTTTTGCAGTTTTTGCTGTATAATACTCTTGATTTTTTTAAATCTCTAAAATATTTTGGAATATATTCTATGAATGTTTTAGTTTAGTCTTTTTCAGTTTTCTACAGTTAAAGTTCTGTTACCCATATTGAATGTAGTTTTGCAAAATGGAAGATTAAGTTGTAATTATTTGTTACAGAAAAGTAATTGATATGATATCAGAAGAAATTTTTGACTACAGTAATTATTCCGTCCATCTCTGCTAGTAACTTTGGAGAGAGTTGATTTATGCTAATGTAATTTATTTCCTACCCCCTTCCAATACCCTACATGTAGATCCTACGATTCAAGAATACTGTTTGAAGGAGATAAGGAACCTTAAAACACAGCTTGAAGAACAGCATGCTCAAGAACTGGAACACCTCAGGTCCTATTTCCAACAGCAGCTGAAAGAAAGTGAAGAGAGATACACTATAGAGATTGTCCATTTGCAGGATAAGCTTCAGAGTGCTGCGGTACCCTCTGACCGCACAAGGTATTAGTCCATTCTTTAATCCTTGTAACATTGCACTGTGTACAAAATGTAGTGCTTCAAATAATCATTCATGTTTTACTTCATTTTACTTCAAAATTTGAGAAATTCTTTATAAACACATTACTCTTATGTTGTTTTGGTCCATCAAGTGTTAAGAGTGTAATGAAGAAATGAGATAAAAATTGCAAACTAAGTAGGGCAACATCTAGAATATATTGCATTTTTATAGTTCATTGATGAAGACTTGATAATTGGAATAATGCATAACTGTCATTTCATACAAAAGAGCTTTTTTGCTGTAATTTCAAAACTTCCAACTCACAGGCACTTTTTAACCCTCAAATTGCATATGGAAGGCAGATAATTTCACATACTTGACTTAATAATTCAGTGGCGTGGGAAGATGTGTGTTCTGAAGAAAATATTTGCAGTTACTGGTCTTTAAATATATATAAGATATATGTATATTTGAATAGATGAAACATCAATTATATTGAAATATTGAAAATTTTTTTTTTTATTTCCCTCCTCTGCTTCTTTTATCTTCTTTTATCTTTTTAGTGTATCCACAGATTCACAAATAAAGCTAAAACAAGCATTCGGGGAAGGGAAGTTCAGTGAAAATCTTCATCAGCAAAAAGCAGATGAAGCACCGGAGGTATCGTATCAGTCATTTGACAGCTAATATACATATCATCAATATAATTTAGATGCTTTGGGTTGTAAGATAAAATTGAAATGTGGACTAGTAGTATGCAAACCAGTAGTATATTTGGTAGTAGTAATTATATGCTACACTATTAGATGGTCCATGTTAGAGGAAAAAGATTTAAATTTCTGGAAATTATGAGCAATAATTATGAGCTTCCTTTAGAGGTCCTGGGTTTTAATTTTATTTTTGTTTTTAATTTCTTCTTTAAACCAAGACATTTGGTTTAGGCTGTTTCTTACTAAAGTGGAAAAAAAAATAGTGTCCAAATTGTGAGAGTGCTTCAGGAGTCTGTAAAACGCGACTTTTCTTTAAACACTAGTTATGGAAGAAGAGTGATTTAAGTGAAATCCTAGTACTTTTTAAGTATAGACTAGAAACTTTCGAAGAAATTTTGAAAAAGTAATCTTAAAGAGCTTGAAAACCAAATGCAAATGGAAGTGTCTCTATACATTCCTCTCCTCCTACTACTGGAAACCTGGCTCGACAATTCTGCATTTTGAAAAATAGTGATACTGGTTTCTACTGTGGTCCTGTGCTTTCTTTCCTATTTTCTCTGCATCTGACAATGAAAATAGTGCTGGAATAACAGTTGTTGCAAACTCAACTTTTAAAAGTAATTTTGAAGTGGAAACTAGGCGAAGTCCTTTACCCAGTTGTTCTGTGTTGTGGTACAAAATTATGTGATTCACATGAAATGAAGATAACCTAATTGAGGAAAAAAATATCTGTCAGATTGAAACTTTTAAAATTAATGAAATAAAAGCACAAATACATGATCTGAGACTTCATGGTTTTCTTCCAGTGTGCTGGTGAAATTGAAATGCAGAATGATCTGGATGTTGTTCAGTTGCTAGAAAAACAGTACCAGGAAAGATTAGAAGAAGAAATAGCAAAGGTATTTTTTTTATTTTGTTACTTTATGTTTTAAAAATACTGTCACTTTCATTTGCCATTTTTGACAATTCAGACAATTGCAAAGGTGTATGCTAACTTTTGTTTGATTTATGTACAAGGAACTGTTTCATTCTGATTCTGAAAGGGGAAGGTCTTAAAAAACCCAAACTCTGAAACATTTAGGGGTTTTCTTAGTTGTCTCCCCTATTCCTAACTCATAACTTCTGCTCGTGAAGGAGAGGGGCGTTTTGCTTTAAAACTTCAAAGAAAATAGAAAATGTGCAACCATACTTGACACTAGAATTTATTTAGAAAATCCAGAGGCTTAGAGACTGGATTTCTTGCCACTTCAGGCTGAACAGCTGGTCAATTCAAAAGATTTTGCATTTAACAGTTTCACACTATTTTCAGATCATATTTATCGTGCATTTTAATATGTTGCGTAAAATGAATAGTTTCTACTTTGATCTGGTAACTTTCTCTAAAACATGAGAAGTAAAATTAAAATTTTATAGGCAGAGTATATTAAATTGTTTGTGGATTTACTTACTTTTGAATTCCAAAAAATTTTTTCACCTTGTTGCAGAATGAAAAAAATTATTTGTGCTTTCATTATATCATGGCATAAATAAAAATCAATTTAACAGAAATTAAAAATTGGAAAAAATTAAAGGAATACTTCTTAAAAAGGTTTACAATCAGAGTTAGGAAGAATGTTTATGGAATAAAAGTTCTTTTTCTCATCTGCTGCCAAGAAAACTCTTCTTTATGGGAAAGCCAAGTACATGATTGGCTACCATTTTGTTAAGGGCAGTTTAAGTTCAAAATGCTTTCTGGAAGGGAGTTAGGTGTTTTCTTTTCGAGTGTAACACTTCTGTATTTATTATACTATTTTTTCATGGGTTTTGTAGTTTATGCTATAAATGGCTGTATTCTAAATCTGGAAAGGAACTGCTCACGTAATTGGAAAAGGGGTTTATTTGTATTAGAAGGAGATACTTAGCAACACAGAAGTTACCAGCCTGTTGTAACTGCAACTGCAGCTATTTAATGCTAGTAGATGTTTATATCTGGTCAATTAAAGTACCTGTGCAGAGTATCAAGCGCATGGCACTGCTGTCTTTATACAGCCCAAAATTCCATGTCAGTGAAATATTTACAAAGGATGCTTAGTTAGAGGAAGCTTAGCATGGCCTGCATTTAAGTCAAAATGCCAGGCCTTTTTAAAGTTACCTTATAGTATATTTTTTTTAAAAAGAACTAGATAATTCTGTGCTAAATAATATATTTTAATTGAAAATAGCATGTTAATCTGCTTTAAATACAGTTTGTCTGTATCTTATGATGTAACTGTTGATGAAATTGGCAAGAAGTCTATGTTCTTTTACCTTTTCATTTTTCTCTGTTGAAAAAAAATTAAAAAATAGAATCATATTTCAGAAGGTTTAGTACTTTTATTTATGTTATTGATGGTCAGCAATGAGATTTCTTTAGCAATAGAAGATACTGTGAAGCGTAAACTAATACAGATTTTTCTTATTTATTTAGGTCATTGTGTCAATGAGTGTAGCATTTGCCAGACAGACTGAATTGTCGAGAATTGCTAGGCACAAGGAAGAAGAAGTACTAACACAGATTGTACATAAACAGAGAATGCATTTTGAAATTAAAAAGCAACATAATGAAGAAGAGGTTGACGACCCTCTTAGAAAAGCAAAAGAAGATGGCAATAAGCATGAAGGAGAATTTAAATCACTTTGCAAGGAACTCGGTGAAGAGTCTGGTGAGATCAACTCCCTTGGAGAACAGTTTAATTCTAATAGCAAGTCTGATTGCATGTTAGAACGGACCACACATGATTCAGTGATTTCTGAAGAACTTTTTTCACATGTCAAAGGGCCTATGGCAGAAGAAGCACCGGTAAGTGTATTAAAAAAAAAGTTAAAAAAAAAAATTAGCAGTGAATAACACCAAATCTGAATAATCTTTCCAATGGATTTGTGGTTCATTTCAATGCGAAAACTGCAAAGAAAGAAATTAAGATGAAAATCCCAGTTAAATATTTCCATTTCCCTTTCCCTTTCAAAGGGGTGACAACTTTAGACCTAAATTATATGCCACGTCTGTCCCTGGGAAGGTAATGGAGCGACTCATTCTGAATGTCATCTCCAAATACATTGAAGAACAGGAAGTTACTGGAAGTGGTCAACACAGATTTACCAAGGGTAAATCATGCTGGACCAATCTGATAGTCTTCTGTGATGTTATAACTGGATGGCTGGATGAGGGGAGAGCAGCAGATGTCATCTACCTTGACTTCAGCAAGGCTTTTAACACTGTCTCCCACAATGTCCTCATTAGGAAACTGAGGAAGTGTGGGCTAGATGAGGGGGCAGTGAGATGGGCTGAGTCCTGGCTGTGTGACAGAACTCAGAGGGTTGTCATTAATGGAGCAGGGTCAAGTTGGAGGCCTGTAACTAGTGGTGTCCCCCAGGGGTCAATACTCAGCCCAGTCCTGTTCAACATATCTGTCAATGACCTGGACGAGGGGACAGAGTGTACCCTCAGCAACTTTGCTGATGATACCAAACTGGGAGGGCTGGCTGACACTCCAGAGAGTGCCATCCAGCATGACCTGGACAGGCAGGAGAGCTGGGCAGAGAAGAACCTAATGATATTCAACAAGGGCAAGTGTAGGGTCCTGCACCTGGGGAGGAAGAAGCCCAGGCACAAATATAGGTTAGTGATGGACCTGCTGGAAAGCACTCCTGAGGAGAAGGATCTGGGGGTCCTGGTGGATAGTAAACTATCCATGAGCCTGCAATGTGCCCTTGTCGCCAAGGGGGCTAATGGAATCCTGGGCTGCAAAGGGAGAAGTGTGACCAATAGGTCGAGGGAGGTCATTCTCCCCCTCTGCTCTGCACTGGTGAGGCCACAACTGGAATCCTGCGTCCAGTTCTGGGCTCCCCAGTTCAAGAGGGACAGGGAACGACTGAAGAGAGTCCAGTGTAGGGCAACAAAGATGATTAAGGGATTGGAGTATTTCCCTGGTGAGGAAAGACTGAGAGCTGGGACTCTTTAGCCTGGAGAAGAGAAGGCTGAGGGGAGACCTTATTAATGCTGACAAGTACCTAAGGGGTGGGTTGAAGGATGATGGAGCCGGACTCTTTTCAGTGGTTCCCAGTGACAGGACGAGGGGCAACAGGCATAAGCTGGAACAGAAGAAGTTCCACTCAAATATGAGGAAGAATTTTATTCTGGTGAGGGTGACAGACCACTGGAACAGGCTGCTGAGGAAGGTCGTGGAGTCCCCTTCTCTGGAGATTTTCAAGACCCGCCTTGATGCAGTCCTGAGTGATATACTCTAGGCAATCCTGCTTAGCAGGGGAGTTGGACAAGATGATCTCTAGAGGTCCCTTCCAACTCTTGATGATTCCATGATTCCGTGATTCTTTCCTGTCTTCTACCTGACTATCATAGCATTATGCTCTGCTGTCAGGAATACGACACCAGTTACAAGAAAATAGTTCTATCCATGAAATGGAATAATCTGTATTGCAGGCAATAAATTGTATAAAGACTTTTTGTAAGATAGGTTATATTCTAGTGTTTATACAAGGAACAGATTAAAAATAGTGTTTGAAGTCTTTGAGTTCCTTGTGATAAAGGATATCAGCTGAACCCAAAACTTGTGAAATATATATTTAGCATTTCATAAATATGGGGCGGGAGGTAAGGGGTGGAAAAAATATGGTTAAAAGCAGTCGTAAATTTTGACTTCACAATTTCATCCTAAGTTTATTTTTTTAATTAAAATTGGCACTAGTAGAAGCAAAAATAACACTTTCAAATTTGTGTAACAGTTAAATATTATTATCTTATGTTATCTTGACAGTGAATAAACTGTAATATTCCTGGTTTGTATGATACTGCCCTCTCAAACTTCTGATGTTGTTCACGCATAGTCACACGTGTGTGTCTGCCACTGCCTTTTCTGTTGAGATCCTTGCCAGCTAAAAAACATAAGAGTTAACAGTGTTCACAGTTATTTTTAAAAAGTTGTCTTTTAAATGGAAAATAATTCCAAGCCTGGATCTTCCAGGCAACAAGATAGTACTTTCATGATAGCTACTTAATTGTGAAAGTATTTTCTAAAATTTATCTAAATATTTACCAGAAATGGTCCTTGAACATAAAATGCTAAAATAGTTCCCATATTTCAGCGCTGCATTGAGATGATGGCATCAGACACAGAAACATCAAGTCAGCTGTTGTTATATGAGGAACGTTTGGAAGACATGCGACAGGAGCTAGTACGGCAATACCAGGAACATCAGCAGGCAACAGAGTTATTGAGACAAGGGCATATGCAGCAAATGGAACGTCAAAAAGAAAACCAAGAACAACTCTTAGCAGAGCTTGAGAGTCTTAAAGTACAATTAGCTGAGGTAATATGGGGTTTGACTCATTGAGTTAACATGGGTTAACAAAGGGACATCACCAGGCAGATTCATATTTGTTTATACTTGTAACTCTATACGTATTGAGACTCACGTGTATTTACTATATGCATGCATACGCACACATGTGCACACACACACATATCTATTTGTGTGTGTGTATGTTTATGAACGCATATATGTATAAAAGGCATATTGCTTTAATCAAAGCTCAATCAGTGATCAATTTTGACTTCTGTAAGTCTGGAGAAAGCCTGCAGTGCTGCACAGCAGCCAGAAGAGTGAGTGCAGCTGCATTGTAAACCATACTGCCCTCCAGATAGATGGAAGGATGCAGGCTAGCATCCGTTTACATCAATGAAGCCACCAGCCATGGCTAGAAGTACTATAGAATTCTTCATTTTTCCTTATCCCCACTTGAGGTCTGAACTTGAACAGTATTGATGGCTTTCTGCAATGTGCTTTGGCCTTCTTTTTTTTCTAATCATGGGAGATGGAGTCCTTACTGACTGTTAGAATGAAACAAAATCTATGGGATTTGGTGGGAAACATCACTGTTTCTTTGCTTTTTTAAACTTAACGTCCTGTCACTCTGCATCTGTTCAAAGCCTGTAGTACGTATGCTAATGAAACTCATTAACTTATCTTAATAATTAAGTCTTCAAAAAGAATGTCATTTATAGACTTGTTTTCAAGGATTCCTTCCCTTGAAAGACAAAGTAGACAGAATCCAGAAGAATTTGTCTTGCTCTGATTTAATTTCAACAATGTAAGGGTACAGAAATGCACTTGGGGAGAGTAATCAGTGAAATCTAAAATTCTTTGATTTCACCGTGGAGTGGAGCTTTAGGTTTCTTCAGACCTTATCCAAGCCTGGTTCTGTTCTGTTTACGTTTGGTCTGAAAGAGCTGGGGAATCAGGAGAGCTACTCACTCGTGTGCTAGATGTCTTTTCTAGCAATGTCAGGTGTCTGTTTCTCCTAGCTGCTTTGTGGGTGTCTTTCTATCATTTATCCTGATAATCTTTCCTTTCAATATATACATCCTTTCTCTTTTTATGTCTTTGAAAATTTGCAAAATCTTTCATCAGGGGTTCAAATTCCTGAAACTGATGAAAAACAATAAGTAGAACTTGCGTTGCTGGCTTTTCTCCAGTTTTTATTGCCAAGGATGTTTGTCCTTAAGAATCGCATAGGAACATATGCATTGTATTTAAGCCATGAACGCTTCTAGCTCTTCTAAAAGAGAATGTGTGTAGACTTTTTATAAAAATAACTTATTTTCATCTTTTTTCTTGTGCAAAACATACTATAACATGTAATATTTAGAAATTAACCTTCCAGTTTGCATTGTAACCACCGTGTTTCATAAGAGCGTACAGGTTGTATGAAAATCTTAAAGAAGGTTTAAGATACCAAAAGTATTTATTAGCTGTATTCCATTCTAGAAAGCTTTCAATGTCTTTGTAACATTTAAGGAAGTGGAGTGAAATTTCATTGTGCAAAATACGTAAAAAACAAGAAGTGACAGGACTCGCTAATACTCAGAAGCTTAAGAAGTTTTGTGTGCCCCTGTAACGCTTCTTTTTTAGCATGTCTCAATGGAGAATGACAGCCTGGTTGCAGAGAGAGAGAGAATGCTTTTAGAGGAACTGGAATCATTAAAACAACATTCTGTGTCCGGAAAAGAGAGGCTGTTTTGTGAGCTACGAAACAGCAGCACACAAACAGAGGTAAATATGGACTTTGACTTTCTTGGCAGCTGTGGCATGTAAAACTAGGAAGATTTGTTTTCACTGTGACTCCTTTTATGTAATATGTTTTCCTAAAAGATGTTGGGTATTGCTTCAAGAGAGCAGGTTTAAGAATCAAGAGGTGATACTGGTAGACATAGTTTTTTACTTTAGGTCAGCAGAAGTTAGTTTAATAGCCTGAGGGTGGGGATTATTACTATAGCTATTTGCTCAGGTAAACTCACATTTTCATATTGCTATAGCAACACCAACAGGAAGTACAATAAATGTTTAATCGGTATAACAAAGTTCTTTCCAATAGGCCCTGCCTTGGATTTCCTGTTTTGTTTTTATTTACATTGTAGTCAGTTTTTCCATGTGGGAAGAGTAGTTAGTGTTTTGTAATTTGGTGCAGTTTTATTAACAAAACGCAGCTGATTTACCTTTTAAATTCCATATTCTACTGCCTGTAAGAAGAATATGTTGATTCTGGCATGACAGGATTTCTGTTCTTTTTGTCTTCTCTCCCTCTACAAAAACTTACTCAGGATGAAAATGAAAACCAAAACGATGTGAGAGAGCAGATCTTTGAGGATGAAGATGGAGGAAGAAAACATGATGAAATGTCTTCAGCTCTTCTTTCTAAAGAAAGGTGCTTAGAACTGTTAAGAAAACACTATTATTTACAATTTTTTTGAGAATCATGTTCTTGTTGTTAAATTAATAATATTTAAAAGTTTTATTCTAATCTAATGATAATGGCAATTTTATTGTAGGTAACCATATTTCTAAGTATACATACTTTAGATTAAGCAATGTCTTACTTGTTATAAAGCCTAACAATGTAATGGCATAGAGGATGAGACAAATCTTAGCCTATTTTGCTGTATCTTTCATATTACACTCACATAGGATCATGCGCATCATTTATACACATTATCTGAAATAAGTTTATATGAATATATTTGTTGTATTTGACCATATCTTTTGAGTATTCTGTAACTTTTTTGATCTGTGTAGAGGAACAATCTTTTTTAATTGTCACTTCGAGAAAAGAGTAAGCTTATAATGAATACCAGGCAAATGTAGACATCTGTTTTAAAGGTATAACTAGATAAAATACCAAGATAAAAGTACAAATGTTGCTAAATAGTTTGACTTTTTATATATTTTGTAAAAAGAATGACTATTAACACAAATGTGCTTTTAATATTTATGTTTATATGTTAACATCTATAATTTTTTAAATATATAGTTACATATACATTAGTATTAATAGTTACATATGTTAATACCTATTATATGATGTGGGGTTTAGTCTTGAAAAAGAATTTTACTGTTTCAACTGTAAATCTTTCCTGGTTGCAAGGGTGTATATGGGATAAAAACCACTCTGAAAACGGGAAAATCAAAGGACTGATCAGTTTCTGTTCTGTAGGCATGCTTTGCAGAAGGCTAATGAGAAACTCATGAAGATTCTTTTAGAAGTTGTGAAGACAACTGTGGCCATGGAGGAGACAATTGGTCACCATGTTCTTGGATTACTGGATCGTACTGGGAAAGTCCAGCCTTCCAAACCAGCTGGATGGGACACAGAAACAGAGGAGTCTGTAAAACCCTGTATCCGTGTGGGATATGAAAAAGGTACTGCTTGTATGATTTTCTATTTCATAACAAGTAGCATTTGCATAGTTTTACTATATATTTAAATAACCTTAGTTTTGAAGTCTTTAATTAAAAATAATTTTTTAAAAAAGAACTATTTGTCACTTGAATGCATGTGACATCTCTGCTTAAGAGACAACATTTCAGGAGTTGTCTGGGTCATGCCCTAAGCCAGTAATGACTCGTATCCAGGGTCCTGTTGCAAAGCCTGCAGCAGAATGGGAAAGTGATTGAAAAATACAGAAATAAATATGTTCCTGTTGAAGGAGGCAAAGAGAAAGAGAATGGAACATAGCTCCATGGCATCTTCCACCAACTCTACACCTTCCTCTGTATGTCTGAGGAATGGGAAATGGTGTCAAAGGCCGTATCTCTACTGATGGTACATAGGGATATTACTGGTCACTGAGGCCAGCTGGCATGGGACAGCCTGCGTATATATGTGCTTGTGGACTTCCTTAGCCTCCTAAAGAGGGTGATTGCATGCAACTAGCCTTTTGAAAACAGTTCCAGGAACTTTCTAAGTGCCAAGACTTGCCCATCAGCTGTTTGGAGGAGTGCTAGTTGGCAGAAGCCTAAAGGAGGGTTTTAATGTTGCAGTTAATTGCTTACAGTGTCTAAGAACTCTCCCAGGCTCTGTTTAATTTCTTGTGATTGTACTAAGACAGTTTCTGTCCGTTTCTGTTCTGGGCAAGACTAGGCGCTCTATCATATTGCTGTTTAGGTGCCATTAAGTTTGTGTGCATTCATCCTGGATCTTATGGGGAGGCAGTCTACAGCAGATTGGTTCAGCCTGAAACACATTATACATCTGGATTTGGCTGGAATTTTAACTACTGTAAATGAGAGAAAGAACTGGGAGTCGAATACTACATTGCCGTATTAAGAAAGCATCTGCTACAGAGTAATAATACAGATGGTAAACAATGATAAACTTTACCTCTTTCGTTCAAAATGTAGATTATTAAATATTACTGATTCACTCTGGCTTTAAATATAGGTCACGATAAGCCTTGGGGCAAATTAAGAAAGGATGTATGACTCTGTAGCACAGTGACATCTCTCTCAGTTGATTACTGAGAAGGTTATCTGTGATGAAATGTGTACAGCTACAGTCTAAGAATTCTTGAATTTTTCAAGTTAGCAGCAATTTTATGCTGCTGTTTCATTAAAAAACCTCCTAACGTATGCTTTCTGCACGTTACACTGTATTTAATTGTGAGGAAAATTATTTTTTGAAAACTCAGACTTTTGAGGCTTTGCATTTTCCTCCAAATTTTAGATTGGTTGACTAAACTTCTGGCCTTAATTTTTGATACTTGTCCAGAAGACCTTAAAGATTGAGAACCTCTGCTACAGTAATTGAAGGAATCGCTTCTTTCAAAATGAAGTATTCTTGTACTTTACTTTGGGGTGGGAAATGAATAGAATTTGCAGTTGTTAAAGCAGTTATTTTCTCCACAGTCTCCTAGCCATATGGTAAAAGGAGCAGTGACCAGGCTCAAAGTTTACCACCATCTCCTTTCGTATTCTGCGGTAGTCTTAGGTTTTATGTAAACTGCATTTTAAATGTTTTCTATATTAAAATCAGCAATTTATAAATATTTTTTATATTCTTTGTGTTCTCATTGGATAGGCTGAGATGTGCAAAAAGCATTGGGATTTTCACAATGTACATTGCCCAAAGAAATAAAAACGTGTTCCCTTTAGGAAGGCAGCGGTCACAGGTTGTCACAGTTACACGTGCTGTGGTATTAACCTTGTGCATTTGCTGCACCCAGTTCATAGTTGCATCATGCCTATTCAGCGAACACACAGTGTTCCTTTTCTCCCTCATTCTCGTTTTCTGAGAATATTGCTCCCTTTTCATAGATAACAAATACATAACTGTATGTACAAAGCACTCACACATGGTTGTTGGCCTTCACTGCTCTCATCTGTACATGCACAATACACACCTTTGCTTTCTGCCTGCTTTTGCACAACAATGTGTATACTTGTATTTGTCACTAATTATTGTCATTAACAATCCTTAATATGGATCACTTGTGTTATAAGTAGAACAACTCAGTTTAAAAAGTACCTTTATTTGGTATTTTGGGTGAGTACAATATAGACTTATGTCTTGCTTTTGTAATACTGCTGTCTAAATGTACAACAGCCCCTGTCATTGGAATGTATTGTTAATTTCTTGTGAAGGCTTCTGATGAGAGAGTACTCTCTTAAAGAGAACTCTGTTCCATTGTGCTCATGATGAAGGCTGACTGGTTTAACTCTTGTGTTTGCTATTAGTGTGTTTTGAAGAGGCATGTAAGGTTTGACTAGTCTGTAGCAAAGCAGTATCTCTGCTGTTGTAATGCCCCTCCTTGGTATAGAGTGGCATTTGAGCTGTCCACATACCAGTTGTTTATTCTGGTGTTCTTTTTTGCATGTTTCCTTACATTCAGAAATAGTTACGAAAGGAGGAGAAACCAGAGAAAAGAGTGAGGATTAAAGAGGACCCAGGCTTACAGTGGCTATAATGGGTGAATGTATAGTTTGTGATGTACCTCTGAGGTTGTATTCACAGTTCCCTTTTCTTTTCTCCTTCCCAAATGATGCAACCGCATCCTTGCTGTATGCATAGCTCTGCCACTGGGGTCAGCCAGCCATGGGAGCAGTCATACTGTTTCGTCAGCTGAAGTATTTGATCCTTCTTCAAATGGAATTAGGTGACAAATCCTAATAGTGTTTTCAGCAACAAGACATTTGTTACTCATTTCCTATGCTTCTGCTGAATGGCCTGAAAGAACATAAGCTTTTAAAATTTTTTCGCTGTTGTTTTCTGGAAGTAAGACATAGGTAGGCACTACTTCTGTATTTGAACCTGTGCATTGTATTGCATTTTGTAATACCTAGCCAAATAGATGGGAATGAATTTGTACCAATCTAATATTAAGATAGAAAAAAATAATGTGTTCAATTCTCCCCAAGCTTCTGAATGTAATCCATATTTACTGACAAGCAAAACTCACCTTACTGGTTTAGCTGAGTTACAGCATTTTATAAAGCTCAATCATTAAGGTCACATACTTATGACTTATAACCACCTGATTTACACAGCATACAGAGGTTTATCTGGGACCTTGCCTAGGTTATTGGCTGGCACAGGATTTTATTTCTAGCAGAGCGAGTAAAGTTCAAATTTCAGTCATAAAACATATCATTGGAAGTGAATGGCATTTGTGCAAAGTAATCTGGTGACTTAATTACATCTGGACATTTGGGCCAGGAATCATGGTGACAGAACCAGCAGGCTTTGCTGTTCTCCTCCCTCAGGCGTTGTACCTTGGATCAAGGGAACGCAGTAATGTGGGTTACCCTGGTTGCGGTTATGGTGTTCCTTGGACATTAAACCCTCTTCCCAGCTTTCTCAGCAACTTGTTTCCAAACATTGTACCAAAAGCAAGGTAGTAAATAGCTTTATACACTGAACCATCATAACACTGGGGTTTTTTGTTTAAAGCTTGTAACCCAGCCAGCACGGGTTTATGAAAGGGAGATCTTGCTTAACCAACCTGATCTCTTTCTATGACCATGTAACCCACCTTCTTGATGCAAGGAAGGCTGTGGACATTGTCTAACTGGACTTTGGTAAGGCCTTTGACACCATCCACCACAGCATTCTCCTGGAGAAACTGGCGAATCATGGCATAGACAAGTGTACTCTTCACTGGGTAAAAAAACTGGCTGGGTGGCCATGCCCAGAGAGATGTGATTAATGGGGTGAAATCTTGTTGGTGAGCAGTCACCAGTGGTGTCCCTCAGGGCTCAGTTTTGGGGCCTGTCTTGTTTAATATCTTTATTGATGATCTAGACAAGGGGATTGAGTGCACCCTCAGTAAGTTTGCAGATGACACCAAACAAGGTGGGAGTGTTGATCTGCCTGAGGGTAGGAAGGCTCTACAGAGGGATCTGGACAGGCTGGATCGATGGGCCAAGGCCAATGGGTTGAGGTTCAATAAGGCCAAGTGCCGGGTCCTGTATTTCAGTCCCAACAACCCCAGGCAACGCTACAGGCTCGGGGAAGAGTGGCTGGAAAGCTGCCCAGCAGAAAAAGACCTGGGGGTGTTGGTGGACAGCCAGCTTAACATGAGCCAGCAGTGTGCCCAGGTGGCCAAGAAGGTCAATGGCATCCTGGCCTGTATCAGGAACAGCGTGGCCAGCAGGAGTAGGGCAGTGATGGTGCCTCTGTACTGGGCACTGGTGAGGCCTCACCTTGACTGCTGTGTTCAGTTCTGGGCCCCTCACCACAAGAAGGACATTGAAGTGCTGGAGCGTGTCCAGAGGAGAGCCACCAAGCTAGTGAGGGGTCTAGAGAACATATGAGCAGAGGCTGCAGGAACTGGGCATGTTTAGTTTGGAGAAGAGGAGGCTGAGGGGAGACCTCGTTGCCCTCTACAACTCCCTGAAAGGAGGGTGTAGAGAGGTGGGTGTCGGCCTCTTCTCCCAAGAGAATAATGACAGGAGCAGAGGAAATGGTCTGAAGTTGTGGCAGGGGAGGTTTAGATTAGATATCAGGAAGAATTACTTTACTGAGAGAGTACTGAGCACTGGAATGGCCTGCCCAGGGAGGTGGTGGAGTCACCATCCCTGGAGGTATTTAAGAAGCGTGTAGATGTGGCTCTTCAGGGCATGCTCTAGTGGCTGAGATTGTGGGGGTCTTTTGTGTGTGTGTGGTTGGACTCGGTCATCTCAGAAGTCCTTTCCAACCATGAAGATTCTGTGATTCTGTGAACCCCTAACCTTAATTCCTCAGTGGAACCCGAGGCGTAAACTGAGATACTAGCTCTACGTGATGCAAAATATGTATTGCTAATAGATGTCAGTTGGCAGCTCATAAACAATTCTGTATCTGAAACTTCTGAGTAAGGACTGTATAATTAAGCACTTTTCTTAAGATTTAGTGAGCCACGACATCTGACGTGCTGAACTGCAAGCTTTGTGGCAAAGGGAACAATATGAACCTTTGTTTATTTTTGTTACAAGGAGAGAGTTTACACAAGGAGAAGATGGTTTTATTTGGGCCAGTTATATTCTATTTATTTTTTCTGTGTTGACTGAAGAAGAAAATTGGAGGGCAGAGAATTTGGTTTTAGTTCTGCTGGGGTGGGCAGTTGAACAGCATTATAAGGACTAGTAAAATGGGGGTTAGGCATTCAACTGCCAGGGGCAGTTAATAAGACTTGACAGCATTTCTGTTTCTTGCTTCCACCATTGAAAATCTTCTGGAAAGATGCTTTACTAAGTTCCTGTGCAATAAGGGAAAAAGATACGGAGATTTTTCACTTTGCAGATAGGAAGACATTTAATGTGAACTCCTGTTATTAAGTGCCACTTTGTAGAAATTTTAATATGGACATCTGCATTTATCATTTGCTATTCTACTTGAGTTGCCAACCCTACAGTATAAACAGAATTATTACAGGTTTGGTGGGCATTGATACTTTCTGGTTTTCCTTTGAGAGTAGTAAAGTTTCCGCATGCCGAATTATACTTTAGGTGACAGCTCATTTTTTCTTTCCTCATTTTTTTATAGTTATATTTCAGGTAAATTATGATGTTCTGTTCTGAGATTTTTCATATAATGAAATTATATTTTAACATTGATTTATTTTGTATTTATTCAGAAGAAATGGAAGCGAATTACAAGTAGTTGACACACATTCACCATTGCACAATTGAACTGTACCTCTCAAGCAAATAATTTACTAAAATACAAGGGCTATAGGACACGAATTATGGGTTAAGCCTGAGAAGGAAAACAGAAGAAAATCTGTCCATTACATAGATAATTTGTTCTCCATCAAGACAGAATTAGATTGTGCAATAACTAATATGTCATTGTTTTATCTTGTTTATAGCTGTGCTACTGTACTGTGGGCTTTTATTTTGTGAGATCTCTGAAGCTAAGCAGGGTCTTACCTGGTCAGTACTTGAGATGAGTGGCCTCCAAAGAGCATCAGGTGCTGCAGTAAGTGTGTCGGTGGCTCAGTAGGGAATATGTTTTCCTTTGACTCAGTCTGTAATGAGTACTTTGGCACAGCATTTGGAAATACTTATGTTGCTGGATGTCCATCTTAAATGAAGGTCCTTTCTACTCTGAGGATATTAAAGCTTCTGCATCACTATTGGTATTTTGAGACACCCAGAGCTACCCAAATTTGAGTGGTGAGAAATCAGAATACTATTGCATAAAAAATATGAAATTGTTCATTTTGCAGCCCATCTTACACTGCAGGGGGTGGATTATTAGGATGTCATGGGAAAGCCTTTATGCTATACAAACCCATTGCAAGTATCTAGTGTGCTGGCAGAAAAGGACTGCCAGCCTCTGCTAGGGTGACCCCACTGCAGTAGTTTGTGACTGAAGTTTGAAGTGCAGTACTCAAAAGTGCTTTGAAATCCTGTGTAGATGAAAGGTGCCATGTGAATGTATATTCTGTTCATCTGGTTATTCATTCCATTCATGCATATAGCGTGCTTCTGTTTTTTCCCTTTGGATTGTGAAAAGAGTTTGTAACGGCATGTCCCACATATCTAAAAGGAGATATAAAACAGTGATGTTACATAACTAGAAGAAAAAATGACTAAAAAAAAAAATCTTAGCAATTATAAAAGTGAACAAAAAAACCTTTCTAAATTAAAATCACTGTAAATTAGTTTGTTGTCTATGGGTCCTATAGACAGCTGCATCCGTAATGAAACAAATGTGTAGATGTTATTATCAGAATGTTTACAGGTATAAAAGTATAGTAAGTAAACCAGGTGGTTAATTATGTTTCAATTTGTTAAAAAAACCCTGAAAACAAACCTGAAAACTAGAATCAGACTTTCTTGCTAGCTTCAAACATCATCAACAAAAGGACTTGTATTTCCAATGTTATTTGCATACCTGGTTAAGGGGCAAGAGCAAGTATAAGGAAATTGTATCCAACAAGAGTACTGACTACATTTTTAAAGGCAATTTGTAAAATTGACCTCATAATTTCATTTCAATTTCTGTAACTAAACAAACTGTTCCAGTTCAGCAGTCACAATTCATGGAGTAACCAGGAACTTAACTTCAAAGATACCCCAGTATTGCAACTTTATTGCTCAACAGGCACTGACTATTCTTAACTCATTTAGTGATACTGCTATTTCCCAAAAATACGGGTTTGTTTGTTTTTTTTGAGAAAACCTTAAGCAAAACCAACATCTAATATTTAAATACATTAAATATATTTCAGGAATATGCTTCATTAAAATAAACTTTCATTGTAAAAACTTCCCACAGTAGCATTTATCTTTGATATTTCAGATCTAACAGCCTAATGACGTAACACTTCTTAATTTTTAAAACACAATATCAATAGTAGTTATCTACTGTGGTGATGTACTACTGTACTGATATTTCATACTGAAAGGGTGATTTTAAAACAAAATCTCAGGAGTTTGCTTTCATTTGTCTTGCTTAAATACAGCCCTGAATTCAAAATATGGCAAATTTACAGTTTAATGCCATAGAACAGTTACAGGCCCCCTGCACTGTACTTGATTTGTTCAGCCGTCCATTTTAATCAATTTTGAGTTCACTAATAATGCTGAATTTTGATGTTCTGTATTCTAGTCTGCTTATCCTGAGAAGTTGTCTGAATTATGTGCGTGTCTTTCCCCTTATTCACTTGAGTCTGTGCTTTTGAATCACAACTTGCAGAGCTTTGTGTCACTGCACGTGGGTGTAGTAGCTGGGTGTTGGTGAAACAGGGACTGACAGTCTGGGTGTTTTTTACCTGGCTGTATTTTAAAGAAAATCTTGCAAGCTGTTATTGCAAGTTATTCAAAGTAGTAAGAGTTGCTGATAGTAACAAAGGTTTGAAGGTGAGCCTCAAAGCCCAAAAGCATACTGAAAGGATATCTAAAATATTCTCTGTTAGTATCTCCTTTTCTCTTTCCCTTCTGCTTGTTTTTAGTTAACACATTGTGTATCTTGTTTGTGTAAGTTTTAGTATGCAGTAATTCCCTTTCTGTCTTTGTGACCAATACAAATATTTTATTCATTTTTTAACTTGTTTTTCTAATCATAACTCAGAAGTACAGTTTTTCATGTTTTAAAGTATGAGCACTGTATGAAAAGGTAACTATTGTTTTTCCAGAGTCCTGCTCTTCATATCATGGTGGTAGCATGGGAAATGATGAAATTAACATGTGGGCAGGAGCAACAGATGAAGGACTACTGAGCCAGCATCTTGCAGAAAGTGGAGTGGAAATAGATCCTGAAAATGAAGAACTCATTCTAAATATCAGTTCTCGACTACAGGCGGCTGTTGAAAAGCTTCTGGAAGCTATCAGTGAAACTTCAAATCAGGTAAGGTGATCTAATAGTGAAGCATTTTGAATTTTGTGGTTCTATTATTTTTTTTTATTTTTCTCGTTAATGTCTTTTTGTAAGTCTAGAGCCTGTAGGCTCTTTTTGAAAGCTGAAACAATACTTCAGGTGCCTACACCTAAAAAAGTCTGCTCCAGCATGACTTGACCGCTGAACTTGGATTTATGTTAGAAATCTGCTTTGGACTGCAGAGGAAGCCTGAACTTGGGCAGATTTGTCAATCCAGGGCATTCTTTTTCATTGCTCACACGGGTCATCTGCGTTCTGCTGCAATCCAGAGATGAGACAGGAGGTGTCAGGGCGCGTTGAGCTGGTCCCTGTGAAGAGGGAGGGTTAAGGGGAACTATGCTTAGTTCTCGTGACAAACATTTCAGTCGATTTCCCAAGAAGATGGAGCTCTCTTGCTGTCTCTTCCACTTATGATTTAAACATGGCCAATTAAGCACATATCCACCTTGCTGTCAGAAAATGAGTCTGCAACTCCAGCTCTCCAAGCGTTTATGTGAGGTATGGAATTCAGGAACAGCTTCCAAAAAAGAGGCAGTGTGTGAGCCCTTGCTGTTTGCTGTGGAGTACTTTGCGTGGGGGGTGTTAGTTGCTCTCTGGAGTAGTTCCCCATTAACTGAAAGGGGAGTGATGTACCGAGCTCAGCCGGTTGAAATCACACTGATTATAGATAGCATGTGCTTCACTTTTTAGATTATTTGCCTTTAGATTTAGTACATCTCAATTTGAAGGTGCAAAGTAAATACTCTCTATCTCACTGTAACTTTTTAAGTGCTCTTGAAGGACTCTGTCTTCAGAGCCAGCTCTTTAATCTGTTTGAGACTAGAATTCAAAGGCTAGAGTGTGTTTTATGCTACAGACCCATCTATTAGTTAACCGAGTAATGATACTACTTAAAAAGTCATTGCGTTCTTGTCTCTAGGTGTAAAATGTGTAAAACATAACGACTGGAAATAAAGGAGAAAAAAATCTGTGATGATAAAAGTAATATGAAAACTCAGCTGTCTAACACTTTAAAGATTTTAATCGTTTAAGTATTTGTTGCTTTTGCAAAATACTTCAAAAGTGAAGTGATACTTTCTTTTTTTTTTTTTTTTTTTTAAAAAAAGATAAAAGGCTAGTTTGTAACTTACTGAAGTTAAAAATAATGTAAATAGAAATTCAGTGAACCCCCCTCTGGCTTGCTAAAGCAGGTAGTCTCGTGGATCTTGCAAATCAGTTCTGCATTGCGTTTATTTGAAAACTCACTCTGCAACAGCTCTCTTCTGTTTGTGCATCAGTTCAATTAAAAAGAGATGTTTGGCTTCTTGAAGTCTTTTTTTCAGCTTAATTACATAATAACAAAAAAGGATACACAGATACCCCAATACATGGGGTCTTAAAAAAATATATATAGTTAAGCATTTATAGGAAATCTTGCGTTTAAAGACCCGATAATACAAAGAAAAAAAACTTCAAAGTTTTACAATAATTAAGAATTCATGCTGTGATTATAACAGTATTGTCAATTATTTATTCCACTTGGTGTTCTTTTTTTCTGAACATTTCACTGCTGATGTTTAAAGGCAATAGTTTTATATATGGCCATTAATTAAAATTACTTTACTTTTGTGACTGATATTTTTGCAGTAACTGTTTACTTTTCATGATACCTATGAAAGTACTTAGCATATTCTAAGCAGCTTATTTTTATTTATTTTCAGTTGATCAAGAAAGTATTTTCCTTTCATAGCTTTGTAGCTGAGACCTTGCCAATACCAGCAAGAGAGTTGTACTTTGGCTCAAACACATCCACACACATTTTTTCATTAATACAGATTATACAAATATGAATTTATCCCTGATGATCATGTCTAGGGTTTTTTTTGATATTTTTAAGTTAATAAAATGTTAATCTGTTTATACATTTTCTCACAGTATTAAGTATAAATATTGATGTCTTTTCTGGCTGTTCCATAGAGGTACTTTGCAAGTGTTCAAACTTGTCCGGTTTGCAATGTCTGTTATGTGCTTATTGAATTATATACAGTTCCTGTATATACTAAGCTTTTGTAGATGACTTGACAATTATTTTTAAATATTCAAAACCTGAATATTTTTTCTACTCTGCAGTATTTTATTATCTAAAACTAATTACAGGCAGAAAAGATTTTAACCTTTCCTCTTAATCAGTTGTATTGTGCATACGACATGTACCCATCTCTTAAAACAAACTTAAAAGAGTGAGACAAACCTGGCAAAATGTTCAAAGTAACTATCTGAGACCTGCCTGAACACACACCTCCAGACCTTAAGTGCAGTTTGAGTCTTTTCAGGCGAGGCATATAGTGGGTGTATCAATTCAAATTACACCTGCTTGTGTTATGGTAGATAAAGCAGGCCACTCCCCTGAACTCTTTCGGTTGGGAGATACTAACAGGAAGCCTTTCAATTAGCAGAGTTTGAGAAAGTTCTTGCTGTTGAATTAACTCCAAGAACAGGAATGAACGCACATAATGACATACCTGTATTTCTCTTTCATTTGCCGTAGTGGAGATGGAAAAGAATTTTTAGTTTCTGTTCTGCTGCAGCGTACCTGTGCAGGTAGAACAAAGTTACACTTCCTTGTCTTGGAAGGTACTGCCAGCTGCTATTGGAAGATTTCTGTTACTTTTTCATGTGAAACTTCTCTAAGAAGGATTTTTTAGGAGTCACCATATGAAGTTTGCTTGCACATCTCTGTTTTGGATTAATTCGCTCCAGAATTACTCTGCTTGAGAATGTGATTTGAGGCTTCCTGCTGATTCCGAGTAGGTTTGTCCCCAGCAGTGCTGATACGTGTCTTCAGACTGTTAAATGTAAATGTTCTGTTACAAATTCCTGTTAGGAATTTATAAAATCAGCCTAGATAGTGCAAAATACCCACGTGACAGTTGAGAAGACAGCAGTACCGGTATTTTTTGGAATGGATTCTTACCGCACCTACTGGGCATCTAATCTCTTTAATGCTTTGTGGACTGAAGGCCAAGAAGAAAACACATATGAGGTTGAATCTCGTGTGCCTTTACCATATCCTTTCCCTTTCACTGAACACTTGGATGAGAATAATTCTGTAGTTGTAAATACTTCAATTTTTCACTTCAGCCACAAAAAAAATGGGCACATTTTAAAAGTTGTCTCTAAGATCTCCTTGCCTACACCTCCCTATTCAGTAAGTATAAAAATTTGTATATAGATATTTCTTTGTATATTATATGTATATGTATATGTATATTTCTTTGTATAAAGAAATTGTATTTTAAACCAGCTTTAATAGAAGAGTATGCAGTGAAAAATTATATAAACTTGTTTCTTGTTGAAGTTATTATGTACTGCTGACAGGCTTTTTTCCTAGACAGTTTTTAATGGACACTAAAAAAGCTTTAATTATACAGTTCTCTCTCTTCCTTTCTAACAAAAGAAATTTGGCAGACACAGAAATATATTCAATTACAGGGATTTGAGATCTCTTTTTAAAGCACTTCAGTTTTACTTATTACATTTTTCTCGCTGTAAATGATTTACATTGGGGGGGGGAGGGGGCTGCAGTCAGTTAAAATTGTTCCTTTATAGCTTTCATGCACTGACTTGGGACCATTAACTAGCACGAACTTGCTAATGACCTCCAGAGATCCCATGAAGAAATTTTTGTTCTTGAAAATTCACATTCATGTTTGTGCTTCTTTTTGCTTTGTCCCTGTCATATTTTTAATAATACCATGAGTTGCTATTACTTAAAAGAGCTGGAGAACAGTTTTTATTCTGAGTTTTAGTTTGAGTATTTGATGCATTTGGTGCCATTATGATTGTCTGTATACAGTAAACCTTTCCTATGTTTCCTTCTTACCTGAGACAGGTCTTTCATTAAGCACTTCAAAATGTAAGAAGAAAGTAAGAATGCTCTGTGATTTTTAAAATATCTCAAACCAATGCAGATACTCGTCTACAGCATTTATACCTTCCTTTAACTCCTGTCAGAATAAATAGTTTACATTAGTGATATCTATATCTATATAAAAAGGAATGCTGTAGAAAAGAAATCAAGTATTTAAATTCAGTGTATTATAAAAGAGAATGTATTGATTATTCAGACATTCTTTTCAAAGTGTAATGTTATTTATAAGTGGATAATTTTGAGCGCAATGTTCTATGAAATGTTCCTTACCCATTTTTCTGAGATTTAAAGCAAGCTAGTCATACTCACAAACTTAGTTGAAGAGGGTGAGAAAGCTTTTGTTTTTGAAGAAATTAAGAGAAAGAATATGTTTACAGAAACTGTAGCAAAGCCACAGATGTTACTATCTTACAAACGTCTGCCAATATCCATAGTATGAAAAAGGAAAAGAAAACAAAAAAAGAAAGAGGAGCAGGAAATATGTGTTACTTCATTTTCTGACGTTGTGCTTATACAAAATAAGCTGTCTTATTTTGAATAGGGAAGAGTGTGGCCAGCAGGTCAAGGGAAGTCATTCTCCCCCTCTACTCTGCACTGGTGAGGCCACAACTGGAATCCTGCATCCAGTTCTAGGCTCCCCAGTTCAAGAGGGACAGGGAACTACTGGAAAGAGTCCAGCGAAGGGCAACAAAGATGATTCAGGGATTGGAGCATCTCCCTTATGAAGAAAGACTGAGAGAGCTGGGACTCTTTAGTCTGGAGAAGAGAAGGCTGAGGGGAGACCTTATTAATGCTGACAAGTATCTCAAGGGAGGGTTGAAGGAGGAGGGAGCCAGAGTCTTTTCAGTGGTTCCCAGTGAGAGGACAAGGGGCAACGGGCACAAGTTGGAACGTAAGAGGTTCCACTCAAATATGAGGAAAAACTTCTTCACAGTAAGGGTGACAGAGCCCTGGAACAGGCTGCCCAGGGAGGTTGTGGAGTCCCCTTCTCTGGAGATTTTCAAGACCCACCTGGATGCAGTCCTGAGTAACATGCTCTGACAAGCTCTAGGCAATCCTGCTTCAGCAGGGGAGTTGGACTAGATGATCTCTATGGTCCCTTCCAACTCTAAAAAAAAATCAGTGAAATTCAGTGAATACAAGCCACACGAAGTACTCAAGCCTGGTTCAGCTCTGACAATTTATGTTTGTGTCCCTCAAAGAGTTGGATGTAGGCTGTAAATGTTAACCATTGAGAAATAGAGATATTCTTGGTAATCGACTCCAGTTTGCTGTTATCTTAGATGAACGTTTTGTGTAATCAAAAATTCTAACATTAATGTTCCTTCTTTACTGTTTTGCTTTTCTAATTCTCATTTTAATTCTTTTTGAAATGATCACTTTGGGTATGTCTAAACTTGTCAGTAAGTACACATTTTAATGCATTTCAGTCCTGGTTTTCCAGTAGTTAGTGATGTAATGAGATTGCACTACATCTGTGGTAGTACACATTAAATATTAACCCATCAGATAAGCAAAGATGAATGTAAAAAATCCTTGATAGTTCTGTTAGGTGCACACAGCTAGAAGAAGCGTTGCTTTACTGCCTTGTTGGTGGAAAAGTGAAGTATATTCAAAATTCACATTTTCCTGGTGTTATAAGTTCTCTTCATCTTAGGGAGAAAAAGAGGTGAAGCACCACTTGTGACAGCTTATATAAAAACTTCTGCCAGTTTTATGCAATGTTTTTTAGCCATTCAAAGGATATGGTGTCTGATGGCTTACTCGTATTTAGTACAAAACTCATATGTAAATAAAGGTGAATCTAGTGTAAACTCATAAACTAGGAACTACCGGAACAGGGAGACGGATTTAGCCAGGTGACTCATTGAGTTCACTAAACTGACAAACCCTGTTTTCTTAGAGTTTTGTACCGAGTCAGTCTTCCTATTGCAGTCTGCGAATGTTTGTTCAGTAAAGATCTTACCGAATGTTCAGTGAAGTTATGTGAGACTTCTCATCATCCTGTAAAGCAACTGTAATTAAATAGGAATGATAGAACAGTTATTTATCAGAAAACCTTTGGTTTATCTAACTTCTGTAATTTTTTCCTATGGTAGCTTGAGCATGCTAAAATTACTCAAACAGAGCTCATGCGAGAGTCCTTCAAAAAGCAACAAGAGGCCACAGAATTTATGAAGTATCAGGAAGAATTACAAGAACGTCTTAATGAAGAAACCAAAGCCAGAGAGCAGTTGGCTTTGGAGCTTAGTAAAGCTGAAGGTGAGTAGTTTTTTTGATGAGTTGTTAAACTTTGCACTCACTTGCCTATTAATTGGGAAAAGAAATTGCATATTAGATCAATTTCTTTGCAAATTTTAGAATGTTATCGGCCTTCTGGATAGGTATCCAGAAGTTACCGGATAGTTATCCTCCCTACAGAAGGGGCTCCATAGGTCCCTTCCAACGTCAACCACGCTGTGATTCTGCTTCCCTGAATTAATTAAATCTTTTTTTCATCCTTTTTCTTCTGTGAACTCCTTCAGGACTTAATGCACTTCTAAATGACAGGCACCTCTTTTTTTGGTGTTGATATAACAAAAAAAAATGCTGCAGATCTCTTTCTACTTCATTTCTTCAGCTTATTGAACTGAGTTGTGAGCATACTCTGACAAACTACATTCTCTTATCAAATTCCTTAGAGAGGTATGCAGAGCAATGTCTTGGTTCATTATACATCTGATTCACGGATTTGACAGAGTTGGAAGGAACCTCCAGAGATCATCTAGTCCAACTCCCCTTCTAAGCAGGATTGCCTAGAGTATATCACTCAGGACTGCATCAAGGCGGGTCTTGAAAATCTCCAGAGAAGGGGACTCCACGACCTTCCTCAGCAGCCTGTTCCAGTGGTCTGTCACCCTCACCAGAATAAAATTCTTCCTCATATTTGAGTGGAACTTCTTCTGTTCCAGCTTATGCCTGTTGCCCCTTGTCCTATCGCTGGAAACCACTGAAAAGAGTCCGGCTCCATCATCCTTCAACCCACCCTTTAGGAACTTGTAAACATAGATGAGGTCTCCTCTCAGCCTTCTCTTCTCCAGGCTAAAGAGTCCCAGCTCTCTCAGTCTTTCCTCACCAGGGAAATACTCCAATCCCTTAATCATCTTTGTTGCCCTACATTGGACTCTCTTCAGTCCCTCTTGAACTGGGGAGCCCAGAACTGGACACAGGATTCCAGTTGTGGCCTCACCAGTGCAGAGCAGAGGGGGAGAATGACCTCCCTCTACCTACTGGTCACACTTCTCCCTTTGCAGCCCAGGATTCCATTGGCCCGCTTGGTGACAAGGGCACATTGCAGGCTCATGGAGATCCTGCCATCCAGCAGGACTCCCAGATCCTTCTCCTCAGTAGTACTTCCCAGAAGTACTCAGGAGTGCTTTCCAGCAGGTCCACCCCTAACCTATATTTGTGCCGGGGCTTCTTCCTCCCCAGGTGCAGGACCCTACACTTGCCCTTGTTGAATATCATTAGGTTCTTCTCTGCCCAGCTCTCCTGCCTGTCCAGGTCATGCTGGATGGCAGCACAGCCCTCTGGAGTGTCAGCCAGCCCTCCCAGTTTGGTATCATCAGCAAAGTTGCTGAGGGTACACTCTGTCCCCTCGTCCAGGTCATTGACAGATATGTTGAACAGGACTGGGCTGAGTATTGACCCCTGGGGGACACCACTAGTTACAGGCCTCCAACTTGACCCTGCTCCATTAATGACAACCCTCTGAGTTCTGTCACACAGCCAGGACTCAGCCCACCTCACTGCCCCCTCATCTAGCCCACACTTCCTTAATTTCCTAATGAGGACGTTGTGGGAGACAGTGTTAAAAGCCTTGCTGAAGTCAAGGTAGATGACATCTGCTGCTCTCCCCTCATCCAGCCATCCAGTTATAACATCACAGAAGACTATCAGATTGGTCCAGCATGATTTACCCTTGGTAAATCCGTGTTGACCACTTCCAATAACTTCTTTGTCTTCAACATGTTTGGGATGACATCCAGAACAAGTCATTCCATTATTTTCCCAGGGACAGAGGTGAGACTAATTAGCCTGTAGTTCCCTGGCTCCTCCTTCTTGCCCTTTTTGTAGACTGGAGTGATATTTGCCTTCCTCCAGTCCTCAGGGACTTCTCCTGTTCTCCATGACCTTTCATAAATGATGGAGAGTGGTTCAGCGATAACATCTGCCAGCTCTCTCAGCACTCATGGGTGCATCCCATCAGGGCCCATAGACTTATGGATGTCTGGTTTGGCCAAGGGGTCTCTAACCCAATCCTTCCCAACAGAGGGAAAGTCTCCCTCTCCCCAGACCATCCCCCTTTTCTCCAGGGTCTGGGGTTCATGAGTGGCAGCCTTGGCAGTGAAGACTGAAGAAAAGAAGGCACTCAGCAGCTCTACCTTATCTGTGTTTTCCACCACCAAGGCACCCACCTCATACATCAGTGGCCCTACATTTTCCCTAGCCTGCCTTCTTTTATTGATATACTGAAAAAACCTCTTCTTGTTATCTTTAATGGTGGTGGCCAAGTTAAGTTCTGCTTGGGCTTTCACCCTTCTAATTTTTCCCCTACATACCTTCACTATGCCTTGATATTGCTCATGACTAACCAACCCCTTTTTCCAGAGATTGTAGACTTTCCTTCTCTCCCTGAGGTCCAACCAAAGCCCTCTATTTAGCCAGACCAGTCTTCTTCCCCGTCTGCTCATTTTATGGGACCTGGGGATGGCCTTTCCTGCGCTTTTGAGAGTTCCTTCTTGAAGTATGACCAGCCTTCCTGGGCAACTTTGCCCTTCAGGACTGTCTCCCAGGGGACACTCTCAACCATGTTTCTAAGCACGCCAAAATCTGCCTTTCGGAAGTCCAAGGTGGCAGTTCTGCTGGCTCCTTGTCTTGCTTCTGCACGAATTGAAAACTCTGTGATCGCGTGATCACTCTGCCCAAGACAACCTTGAACCTTTATATCCCCCACAAGACCTTCTCTGTTAACAAGGAGCAGATCCAGTAGGGCGCTTTCCCTGGTTGGCTCGCTCACCAGCTGTGTTAGGAAGTTGTCTTCCACACACTCTAGGAACCTCCGGGACTGTTCCCTTTCTGCTGTGTTATATTTCCAGCGGATGTCCTGGAAGTGTAAGTCCTCCACAAGAACAAGGGCGAGTGATTGCAAGAGCTCTTCCAGTTGCTGACAGAATATTTCATCAACTTCTACGTCCTGGTTTGGGGGTCTGTAATAAACTCCCACCATGATGTCTGTCTTGTTGGCCTTCCCCTTGAGTCTGACCCATAAACACTCTACACTGTCATTCCCATTATTAACTTCTAGGCATTCGAATCTGTCTCTAACATAGAGGGCCACCCCACCACCTCTCCTTCCTCGTCTATCCCTTCTGAAGAGTTGGTAGCCATTGATTGCAGCACTCCAATTGTGTGAGTCATCCCACCACGTTTCTGTGATGGCAGCTATATCGTAGTTTTCCTGCAGTACAATGGCCTCCAGCTCCTCCTGTTTGTTGCCCATACAGCATGCATTTGTGTAGATGCACTTGAGCTGGGCTCCTGATTTCATCCCCATCCTCGTCCCTTTTCTCCCAAGTTCGTTACCGTTGGGTACTCTGTCTTTTCTTGAGATAAAATGTATCATTTTTGATCATTTCTTTCTTACCACAAAAACTGCTGCGGCTGAGACATTTTCAAACCTCTAGTGTTTTAGTGCTGTCAGATATGGCTTATCTAATGTGATAGAAAAGCTAATGCCAATTTGTTCACTGAGCTCTGACAACTTCCATTACATCCTTCAAAAAAAAAAAAGCGGGAGGGTGGGGAAAGGCAGTAGTAAATACAGCAACACATGATCTTAACAGACTTCTCTGTTGTTCACACCTTTTTGGTGGGGCCGTGCACTCCATTCAATCTGAGAATGCCCTCTCAACCTCCGATCTATTAAGTCCTTGTTGTTAACAACATCTGATACAGTGGGAATAACCACTAGAATTTGTATTGTCTCAATTTTTTGAAATGTTGTTAATGTTTCTAGGTCAGTATTTTTTGTTTTCCTCTATGCAGCTGTGTTTTCTGGGGAAAGTCTGGAAAAAGCCTTTGCCAGCAGTGCATGATTGATATCTATGAGGACCAGACTTGTGCTTCTCAGACTGTGTATGCAAAGACCACTGTTACTTAATTTCCTTCTTGATAGCTTTCCTCTGATACGAAACTAAGTGCTCACAGAGGTTTTACTTTGTCTACATGGGTAGGAACTGTAAATATCTTTAGTTTTCCTATATTCTCAAGCCAGAATAAAATCCATACTAATACTGCCTCAAGACTATAGATTTATACTGATAAAGTACTTTCATATTGAAAAAGTTCTACTTGGATTCTGTGGGTTTAGTAAGAAGAAACGTGTGAGAGAGGTGTGTGCGTCCAACAGAAAGTTTAGACATCATTTGGAACCATCAGTCTCAGACATGACAGAACACACCTCACCATGGGAATCTGGGGTCCTGCTTAGTACCTTCTGTCACTTGGTAAAAATGCCTTTTGTGTTTTGTGGACAGATGTTTCTGAAGGGAGTGATGTGAATCTTCTGAAGCCAGTACCATTACAGGATCTCAGTTTAGTCTCTGCAGCCCTCAAGGAAATTCTCTGTTTTTTCCCAAGTCTCTAGCTTTGTGCTCACTTCTGCCTCATTGCAAGATGGTGCCATTTCTTACAGCTGTAATACCATTCGCGAAGCTAAAATAGAGCTCCCCCTCAGATCCTTAGATAAACTACTTCACTGTGAAGTAATTTTTAAAAACATACAAGACATACTCTCAAGGTAGTGTCTGAAATTTTCTGCTAAAAAGATCATTAATTGGTCTGTGCTATTTTAAAAATTGCACATTACTAGTAAAGAAATGAAATAATTTCTTATATGTCAACTGTTACAGGACTTTCGGGAGTGATTCAGGTGCTAAACATGGACACCTATGGCCAGTTTTGGTGTCTTCTGGTGTTGAAGGGATCTATATGATACCTGACCTACAGGAGACCCAGGATCTTACAGAAACTGTGGTATGAGGTCAGACATATGTCTTGAGGCACCTAAAATGGCACCTGGCACCTGAATTAGTTCAAAATCTGATCGTCTGTTCCTGTATAAGGAATTTATTTAAGTTTCTTATTTGCCCTGTGTTTATTATACACTTATTTCTCCTTGATTTTGGAGTTCCTGTTTGCTCCAGAGGTCTTGCGCTGAGAAAAAATTAAGAGCTATATTTGGTCTTGTACTGTCCTTCCTGGAGTTTCTTCATCATGGAAGAAAAGCAAGGACAGGAGTAGAAGTTGTCAGTTGCTGAGTATCTGACATGCATGTGCATTCACATGAGAATACTATAGTGACGTCACCATGCTAAAAATTCAAATTGTTCTTTATTGTCTGTTAAATCTGCCCCCAAATCGATGTTTTCCAGGCCTTATTGATGGTTACACAGATGAAAAAGCGTTTCTGGAAAAACAACTCCAGGAAAAAACAGATGTAATTGACCATCTTGAGCAAGAACTACTGTGTACAGGTAACAAATTGCAGGAGTTAGAGGCTGAACAGCAGCAGATCCAGGAAGAAAAGGAGTTACTGTCCAGACAGAAGGATGCCATGAGAGCAGATGCGGGGCCAGTCGAGCAACGTATGTATTCCTCACAATCTTTCTATGAGATTTTCTTATACTTTCAAATAACATAATAAGTAATCTTGGTGAAGGCTTCCTCCCCCTCCCCTTTGTAATCATTAATAAAAATGTGATAATCATTAATGAAAATGTGATATTTCAATATCTGATACCTAATGTTACCTTGATAAGTTTTCTTGACATTTAAGCAAAAAATGACAGAGATGTCAATGCATCTTTTAATTCTTCCTTAAACTAGTAACCTAATATTTTATGTCGGAGAGGGGAAGAAAATTAGAGCAGTGATGTTTAAGAGGTATTGATCTTTCAAAGACTGCAGTGCTTACATTGTAAACAGCAGAATGAAATTAGCATTTTGTTTCATTTCTAAAAGTTTGTGGCAATTTATAATGCTGCTGTTTTTATAAGTTACACATCTTGGTGTGTATTTGCAATTTCCTGCATCTGCTTTGTGTAACAATGAAATTCTAAGAACAATCTCTTGCTTCCTACTTTATAGTAAAGATGATCCTTCTCCAGTTTAGTTATTTGTTATGTGTTTCAGGTTTCTAAATATTTTAAAGTTGTTTTCCTGTATAACAACTGTAAGGATAAACAATTCTATACATATGTGTCGGTACTTATATCACGCATACCAGAATGACTTACCACATTCCCTAAGTTATCTCAACAACTTTGTCATTAAATGCCATATCTGTCTTTGGCTTCATTTTCTCTTACATTGTTGCACCACAAGAAAACTATAGCTGGCATGTAAATTACTTTGCTTCTTTTTTTGTTTTCTCTCTCTCTATTCTCCTAGGCCTAGTAGATGCTGCAGTCGATGCAGCTTCCCAAGCAGGTGTGTTTGTATGTTGCATGGCCAATCTGTAACTGGGTGGAAGACTCACACGTACTGACATTGTTAATCAGGATTATTGGGCTTTTGGCTTACTGACATTACTTGTAATTCTTACTGGCCTGCAGCTTTGATGTTGTATTTCATACTCAGTTTTACATTTCACTAACAACATTTCTTATCATTTCTAAGCATAATAAGCAAATTCATGAATAACCATCATCTTATTCACCTATGAATTACAGATACTTAGATGGTATTGGTGGGATATTTTTATAGCCTTTATTTTCTTTTTCTTTCCAAATACAGTTGAGTCATTCACTATGATAACTAAACACTGTATTATATTGATATATAATGGTTACCTAGAAATGAGAATTTGTTAAATACGATGTAAGATGATGGTGCCTAAAGGATCTTTCTTCTATAGTGAAAGTAAATTTTACTGGTTTTGTCTAAATATCAATCATGTTTTAAAGATTCTCCAAATGTAATTGCAGTTTACAGTTTGGATTTTACCTCAAGGGATTTGTACAGTTAGTTAATATGTACTTCAATGGGCTGTGGCTTAAGAGTCTTAATAGAGTGGTTTGGGGCTTTACTATATATGCTTGCCAGCCTTTTCATGAGGACTCAAAATTGGGCATCCATGCAGACACTGATTTTACAAAGCTCCAGTTACAGGTCAGTAATTTCCCTCTCTGTCTGCCTGGCAACCTCGCTAAGTCTTTCAATGTTTCCTTCAAATTATTTGTATGTATCACACATGATGAAGACTGGCAGGGGATTGATTTTACTGACACTGGGGATGAGAAGAGGGTTGGGTTTTCTGTACTTCATTGTTAATCTTGGGTTTACGTTGACCTGCTGACTCCAGCCATAGTTTGAACCCATACATTTGCTTTTCTATTCAATTATACAAAGACCTTTTGAGTTATATGAAACTTAAACAGGGAAGTGGTCTGATACAACTTCACTATCAGTCCTCTGAAGACTAACTAAAGGATAGTAATTTTAATATGAATTTATTTTAGTGGTAATCTTGATTATTTCTCAGAAGAAAATACATTTTCAAAAAAAAAGAATAATAGTAGAAACCCAAACCAGTTCACATCCTTCTGCAAAGTACAGCATGGATACCTTGGGGAATGGTTTTGCTTCATAATACTGCTATTCCTGTCTAAAAGTAGAGTGTGATGCTTTTATTATAACCAGAATTGCTGGAGGAAACAGAAAAGCTAATGAAAGAAAAAATTGAAGTACAGCGTCAAGCTGAAAAAGAGTATGACGACCTTCAGAAGCAAGTGAAAGTCTTGGAAATAGACTTGGAGGAACAGGTCAACCGTTTCATAGAGCTAGAGCAAGAGAAAAATGCAGAACTAATGGACATAAGGCAGCAAAACCAGGCTTTGGAGAAGCAACTTGAAAAGACAAGAAAATTTCTAGATGTAAGTATGGTTAAAGGCCGGTTTCATGAAGATAGGTAGGCACCTTTGCTGAGGTTTCGTTCAGCACGAAGTGCTAAGTTTTTTCAGATTTTGAGCGAATATAAAGAAGCACGCAACAGTAACAGTGCTATAGGTTCCCGCCCAAGAATTTAATTGCCCTGTATTTCTAAGTGTAACTTAGTATGGGAAACTTCTAAAACTAATGAGGAAATACAAATTTTTGTGACCTTCATTTTTAACAGTTTGTGGAATTTCCATGTTTTTCGACAAAGCCTGTTGGAATTAAGTAGTCAGCTTTATTTGTACTTGGAAATCGAAAGCATAATTTGTCTTAAGTTTCTTTTATAACTTCCTTCATAGTATCCAAAAATCTACCTCCAGATATAATGCTACACCTTTGAGCCAGTTATATTATTTGTGCATTTGTCCCCATTCACAGTGGCAGCTGCCTTTGTTGTACCCAAATTCTTCCTGCCTCAGGCTGTCTCTGATTTTGTTTCAGACTCTACCTCATTTTCATCAAACAGCATCTTCCCCACTTCCTCCTTTTCCCATTTTATTCCTAATAATGTCCTATGCTGCTGTTGAGAGAAAAATATTATTTCTGTGCCTTCTTATTTAACTCTCTAGCTGACAGCAGTAGGGTACAATAATTTTTTCTACATAAAAAATATAACATCCTGTGGCACCTTCTCCGCATAATCTATTACTATCCAGTATTAAAGGAGAGATCTTTCAGATACTTCTTGGCACAAGTGCATTTGCTTTATTTAATTTTCTGCAGTAACGTTCTTTTTCTCACTGAAACTAGTGTGTCATAATAGGACAAGGTTCAGAAGTAAAAATTCCTATTACGAGTCCCATAGTCATAAATGCATTACGGTTCGGGACTATCAGTAGCACAAACTGGAGAGTTACAGACTGCTGAGTAGCTGTTTGTAGCAGCAGCATTAGAATTCTGCCGATTCCTTGAAACAGCAGGTGAGGTTTTAAAATCTGCAACTTGTAAATGTTGAAGCTTTATTCTGGTTTCCTAAATTTTTGCAAAACATTTTGTTGCTAGACAGAGCGCTCCTCTTTGTATGAGATAGTTCAGCTAGTTTATTTCAGTGCATCTGAAAAGGTAAAGTGGCATTTAAAGGTGATGTTTCACTGGATGCTGCCAGTTGTGCCTTATTTCCAGTAGAAAGAGGTATTCCCCAAATATCAGACTGGGATATAACAACTGAAACTGGTCAAAAGTAAAACTTCAATGCAAAATTTATATTTTTTTCCTGTTGGCTTCTCATCAATATTAACACAAAGTTAATTTCTAGTCTTAATTTCTATTTATGCTACATATATCAAAGATGAACATGAGGAAAGAAAACCCTAAAATGCTGGCTCATTGTTATTTGTTCAGTGTACTTTGAACAGAAGAAACAAAACTGTCATTTCTGTGAAATAATACTGGCTGTATCAATTTTTTATTAAAAAATGTGAAATGCATTGCCCCGAACGATGAATGTAGTTTTTGTTAACAGAAGCTGCCAGGGGTTCTGCTACCTTAAAAATACTGACATACTGTTAGCAGCCTCACATTCAAAGAAATAAGAAGTTGTAATATAGTTAATTTAGATAGTTTTTACATTAAATGGTGCATCCACCTTATTCTTCCCTTTCAGGAGCAAGCAATTGACCGAGAGCACGAGAGAGACGTTTTCCAGCAAGAGATACAGAAGCTGGAACAACAGCTTAAGATTCCACAAAGGATTCAGCCTGTCAGTGAACATCAGAGCAGAGAGGTAACGCATGGTATTACTTGTACTCAAGGAATAGAAACGGTACGGTGACGTCTGTTCAGATCCCCTAAGGAAACTATTTGATGGTGTACCTAACCTGCATCCATTCACAAGCCAGGAAAGTAAATCCCCTGAGATGAAGGGAATGGTGTTGGGGCAGTGATGCCAAATTTGCCCCAAAAGGCGAAATAGAAACTGCTCAGAGACTAAATTTTCAAGTCCATAAGCAGGAGGTATTTTTTAGCAACGCGTTGGGGAACTCTCCAGGCCGCCAATTAGTGCAGCTTTTTATACAAGTTTGAGTGCAGGTTACATCATCTTTACATGCATATTCATATATAGGCGGAGTCTTCCATTTCTGGGGAGTCGTCTGGTGGGAGTTCCGGTGCCTTCATCAGGGTGGGGCTTGTCTTGTGAGTCTTCCTCTGGTTAATCTTCGGAACTCTTCCTAATTTGGGTGGCTTCCTGGTGTGCTTGGCAAGGTCAGAGTGACCTTGGTTCATTCTGAAATTGCTGAGTGTTCTTTTCTGCCAACATGTCCTGTTGTCTCAGATAATTTATTGACCTTGCTGGGAGATAGGGGATTCAAAGAAGGAACCCAGCTTACGTTTTAACTCCCTATTTTTCTCAGACTGCTTCCTTTTGAGCGGTTTCAGCAGTGTGGGGAAACTGTCCCCTGGGTGTTTTTTGAGTTGGTTGGGTGTTTTTAGTAGCAGACACGCAGAAACTTCATAACTTTCAAAAAGACTCATAACTTAATTTGGAAAATCTGCTTTTCAAAAGCCCGTGGAAACCTTCAGGAGTACTTCAGCATTTCCCCCTGTTGTTGTGTCGTTTTGTGACACGCTGTTGGTTGGGCAGGTACAGGCATGGCAGGGACGGAGTTACCAAGGCATCAGACCTGAGATGCAGCCGCACTCTCTGTGTGCGCCTCCCCAGGGAAAGCCTGTCTCCACTGAAACAATCTGGTGACTGCAGAAGAGCAGCTCAAGGAAGTCACAGAAAACTCTTAGGCCCAGCAAAATCCAGAAAAGTGACAGCAGGGCAAATGCTGTATGTTACGAAGCTTTGTGCCTGTTTTGTTTGGTGACCTTTTGGTCAATTAAATTGCCTTTTATTTTTTGGTGGGTTTTCTTATGTTTTGCTTTTAGAGCAAGGCTGATATTTTTGCGTGATTATCTTGCCTGATTTTCAGTATTCAGCTTCTTATTAGGTTGCACTGCGATTTTCAAATCAAAGTTGTTGCTTTCAGTTCAGCTGCTGTCATTCAGTTCTTAAATGTTAGCAACACATAGTATTCTATATTACCTAGTTTATGACTATAGATAGTAATAGGACATCAATTGATAGATGTGAAACGTAGGCTGTCAAAATATTTATTTACTTACAGTTCTCAGATGTAGGGGTGGATTTCCTGGGGTTTTAAAATATATTTTAATAAAAAGGTTTGTAACAAGTCCTGCAAGGTATTCAGTCCGTACTGGGTGATGTGGCTGTCATCAGCCTCTGCGTACAAGGAGTCGTTGGCCATTAGCTGAAGGTGTGTTAACCAGCACCTATGGAGCAATTCTGCAGCTGTCTGCTTCTGCTGCAAAGCGGGGGCACGCTCCTGTCCCACGGACACATCCCACAGAGGGGGGAGGCTTTTTAGCGCACTTCATTTTCCTGAATCCAGAGTGTTCATTTTGAGTTGGTTTTGTCATGTGCCTCTTCATCATTTGAGGCATGGGTAGCGTGTGAACTGCTAGTTAAAATTCTCACAGTTAAAAAGAAAAAAATTCTCCCAAGAAAAAAAAATCCAATTTGATTGCATAATAAAATTAGGCCTGTTTTTCTGGACAGAAACTACTTGTGGAAATCATCCTGAATTACATGCATGTACACACAGATGTGTATACTCCAAGTTGGCAGATATGCTACACTAGAAATTTAAAGCATGCTTTAAGATGAAAGATGGCTGGAACTGAGACTAAAATGTTAAGGTTTGTACTAGATGCTTTT
The DNA here is from genome assembly GCA_003697955.1 of Calidris pygmaea. Taxonomy (NCBI): domain Eukaryota; kingdom Metazoa; phylum Chordata; class Aves; order Charadriiformes; family Scolopacidae; genus Calidris; species Calidris pygmaea. Next base: position 95,103 of record QJSC01001656.1, read on the forward strand.
AAATTAGGATTTTTAATAGGCAGGAAGACAGAATCCACGAGCACCACAGGTGTAGCAGCAATTTTAGAGCTGAGTGCTGCTGAGTATTATCTATTTACAGACAGAATTCTCAGTATTAGATTTACATCTAATTTCTATCAAATGAGCCACATAGTCTTACTATATAGTATATTTTGATGTCACAATATTACTCGGAGTGCTTAATAAGTATACATTTTATCATAATTTCTCCTGCTTTTCTGAGGTAGCTGCTTTACTTTTTCATAGTTGCACGGTTTTTGAAATGCTCTTCTGCTTTGCCTGAATGCTGTGATCATTTTCTGTTGATAACTTCATTTCTTTTTTTACTGTTATTTCAACTTACTCTGTCAACTTATTCCAGGGAGGGTTGTCATAAAGAGTCTGCTCTAGACTTGATTTTTCTTTTTCCAATTCTCTATCAGGACTTTTCTGTGGTCACTTCAGACTTTGCTGTGTCTCATGGATGGATAACGTCAATAATACCATCCTGTGAGCTTTATGTTCTGGTCGTCTTCTGTCCTATCTATTGAAATGCTTTGAGTCTTCTACCTTTTGGCTACATCGTAACTCCCTAATTGTAAATACTGCAATCAGTTTCTTGAGTGGGACAAACATTACTTTCCACATCTCTTGCTCGGTTGCTTAATATAACTTGGGTCTTATCTGTTCATCAGGCCTAATACGATGGGTTTGTGACACATTTCTCATCTGTAATTTTGATTAATCATTTCTGAAATACTGCTAGATCTGGGATCATTCCTATCTCACTGCTTCAGTTACTCTTTTAATATGTTGCTTCTGAGCTGCAAACGTCTGAACTAATGAGATTCAGCATGCTTTATTTGGTTGCTTTGTCCTCTACAGAAAGTGACGTCATCCATCACTTCTGTTTGGTCGCATTTAACAAACCCCACAAGAAAACAAAACTTGCTGTTTCTTGATATTGCAAGTATAGCAATTCTCTTCAACGTTAAAGACTCAGTGAGTTTTTGGATGTCTGTCACTAATCAACTCCGTATTTTGAATAATTTCATCACAGACTTTTAGAACCTCAGAGGTGCAAAGAGCCTTGACATTTCCCCCGTAGGTGCTAAAGGTGTATTTTTAGTTGGCTGATAGGGATGCCATGCTTCTTGCTTTCAACTGACTAGAAAGTCTGAATGCTTCAGAAGGACAAGATTAGTTCTAGAGAGTAAATGATATAGCATGAACGTATCACTTCTAAAAAATGCTGTTTGTGTTTGTTGGATGTACCACTACAGTATTCCGACTTTACATTCTGTTTCACCTAAAGAGTAGGAGTTTTATTACGAGAAAAAAAAAGAGGGATATTTTTTCTCTGTCACACGAGTGCTGTTGCTATTGCTAGCAAACCCTTCCAATCTCAGTACAGTATATTCATCTTCCTGTTTGTATTGTCACCAGGTTGAACAGTTAACAAATCATCTAAAAGAAAAAACAGACAAATGCAGCGAGCTTTTGCTTGCTAAGGAGCAACTTCAGAGAGATATACAAGAGCGAAATGAAGAAATTGAGAAACTAGAATACAGGATAAGAGAACTGGAACAAGCCTTAATCATCAGTGCAGACAACTTGCAAAAGGTATGGCCTGATCTAAAATTATTGTATCTTTGCTACTTCCTTATTTTCTTGAGAACAAAACTGTGTATCGTTTTTATTTGTTTCTTATTAAGCAAATGAAGTTACTAATTTATAATGTATGTTTAAAGGTGGAGGAAAGGAAACAATTTGGCACCATCATAGTGAAGGGAGAACTACCTCTTGAAATACAGCTGCAAGCTGAACGAGAAGCTGTGGATAGAAAGGAAAAGGAGGTAAAATGCCTGTTGGATTTTCCATGTTTCTGTTTGTATCTTGGTTGGTCAGTTTTTGCTTTCTGGTGAGTTTCATGAACTATACAGATGAAAATTTTTAATAGATCAGAGAGACAGCAGTCCAAATTCCTTTAAAATTCTCTTGTGGGCCGTGATAATTGTTGTTAATGTCTATGTTAATGCTTATGACTTAAAACAGTCATTTTGATTCTGGAATAAAAATTCAGCCTAATTAAGAACTTCATAGTGATTTCAGCTGATTTTTAGTGGGTTTTAAAATTCCATACAATGTAAGGACTCAGAATGTCACTGAGTACCCGTTCTTTTGTTTGTGCATAGCAAAACAGCTTATCGTAGGCGTTACTCTTCAAAATCACGACATTTAATTTTTGCTATGGCTGTTTATTCCTTTTCCACCGTTTGTTTTGGAAACATAGGTCACAAACCTTGAGGAACAACTGGAGCAGTTTCGAGAGGAGCTAGAAAATAAAAATGAAGAAATTCAGCAACTGCACATGCAACTGGAAATTCAGCGAAAGGAATCCACTACACATTTGCAAGAACTTGAACAAGAGAACAAATTATTTAAGGTAATTGTGTAACAAAGAAGCCTAGAGTTGTATTCTCCCTCCTCCCCAGAAGTAAATTCTTGGAAAAAGCCAAGATGCCAAACTCTTTCTCAAGCATTCAACCATTCAACTTGCAAAATACTAAAAAGCTCATATAATTACTTCTCATTCCATGCAATTTGTTTATTTTAGTTCCTATGCCTTAAATACTCATACAAGAATATGCAGAAAATATTATGTGCAGCTGTAAGGTGGTTTTGGGGTTGTTTTGTTAGGACGAAATGGAAATACTGGGACTAGCGATCCAGAAGTCTGAAGATGCCACCATAAAGGATCATCGCTTAGTGGCTGGGAGGCTCGCTCGCGTCATGCAAGAAAAGGAACAGGAAATAGATCATCTTCATGAACAAATTGCAAAACTGCAGCGGCAACTTGAAGTCACAACTGACAACAAAGTACATACTTTTGAAATCTTTTTTGGAGTCCTGCTTTGTGTCACTAGCTGCTTAAGGGGAAAAAAAAACCTCTCTGTCCCTCCACCAATTACTTTGTTTTCTATTGCTGCCTTAATTTAAAAATGCCAGGGCTTCAGTTTGAAGCAAAGCTTTAACGCTGACCTGTTTTTCCTCTTTGGTGTCTTTTTTTACGAAGCATACTTTTTGCTTGCTTTCTTTTTATTATTCTGCTGTATTTCTGATTGAGTTTTTGTCTTAAATTCTCCTTAATTCCTTATTCTTCTAATACTTCTGAATGTTTAAATGTATGTAATTAGCTGAATTCGGTCTCAGCATTCCTACTACCATCTTCCTTACAATGACTTATTTTCAGTGTTATGTTTCAGTGACACCTTCAGGATCATGTTGGATTTGATAGGTTTCTTTAGCAAACTCATGTGCTCCGTGAGCTTGTGTAAATACTTTGTCATCCTACCAATGTTGGCAACATCTTTAATCCAGATTGAAGTACGGTGGATGTGCAAAGAAAACATTGTGTGTTATTAGAAATGTAGAGCAAGAAGGAAAGAAGCAGATTCATCTCCATCTTATCCACTGAGATTTAACACGTGCAGCTTTCTGTCACTTTTCAATTATGTGTTATTGCGATAGTGAACCTCATCTTCTGGCTTCCTTGCGTTTTATACAGATATTTGATTTCAACAGAAATACTGCATTTTTTGCATTGATCTAAATGCCAGAAGAAACAGACCACAGGTCTTGGATTTTTTATAGAAAGAAAATTGGATCTTTTGCGTTTTCAGAAAATTGGATCCTTTCAACAACAGTTTTGCATTGTGAACATTTTAAACCTGCAAATTTATTAATCATAACCTTTGTCCCCAAAACAAGTATTATCCCTTAAGGTAAGATGAGAAGTTCTGTTTACCCCTCAGTAGCTGGCTGAACATTTAGGGTAATATTGTACTAGGACATCTTGAATCCCCTGAAACAGAGGTCTGACTGAGATGGATAATTTGAGGTTTTATGTGTGGCATGTAGTTTCAATGAACCTCAGTGAATAATAACAAAACTGTGAATTGAATTTAGGAAGGATCATGCTTCAAGAATCCAGAACAGGTCTGCTTTGTACAATGACCACAGTAATAAGGTTACATTACTTGCCTTGAGAAAACTAACCAGTATTTGGGTATAATTCATTTTAATGATTTGTTCTTCTCCTGTTATAACAGGAGGTTTCGTTTTCTTATTTTCATCCTCTCGGTTATGTTATCCAGGACATTAAATAATTACTCTGTTTGCTTAGTTATGAGATCAGTAGTAAATATGAATAGGTTGTTCTTAGGCTAATCCCTTTCCTAATCCCGTCGACATCTTAATCCCTCTAAGTGCTTTTCTTTTAATTGCTGTATTTGCCTTATGTGGTCCTTAGCTCCATTATGTTGCGAAGAACAGAAGCTATTGTGCTGACTCGGTAGCAGTCACTAGGATCACTGTTCTTTTGTTCCAAAAATCAATGATTTATTCACATTTTCTTTAGTGTTTTTGAGCCTCCTCTAATCTCTATGGATTTTTTTTTAAAAAAAAAGCAGTTCTTGGTTGGCAAATCAGCCCTTCTAATTTATACGGTCACATTTCATTTATTCTTGTACATATTATAATTACCGCAAAGTCATCTTATTATTCTATTTAACTAACTAAACCTGATGAAGTATTGTGAGGTAAAGGGAACTATTTTAGCAATAAATTTAGTCATCTTCCTTCTCTTCCTCATTTTTTCCCTTTGTTCATATTTCTAAAAGGCCATTCTAGAGTTTTTAGCTATTTGAGTTAACATAACTGATTTTATTTTATAATAGCCCTTTCTGAATATTCTTCACAGATTTCCTCCTGCCTGTTTCATTTGCAGTGTAGAAGCACCCATCATTTCAGATCTCCAGACGTTACTTTTAAGAAAATATATCTACTTTTTGTTTCTTACACTTAACTACTTTGAGTCTGGTCTCTCTTTATTTTGACTTTGTAAAGGACTTTTTGGCATTTTTCTACATTCAAATGAGAATTTGCTCCCACTGCAGTTTAGCAAGCAGAATTTTTTTAATGATTTTGATACAAGTTATTCTGTTGGATTCTGATAACTTGTCTTATTATTCATTTGATAAGCTTTTTTATTTATTTAATTTAGTGTTCCTCAACACCACCAGTCATTCCATTTTTTGTGTCTACTGAGCTATTTCTTGTTAGAAGCTGATATAAGATGGTTTTTCTTTTTTCTGCATCATGAAGTCATCACCCTCATATTTGCTTAGTTACATCCTTTTACTAATTTCTTGCGACTTTTAGCCCCTTACACAACCTGTAATTTTAAGTGTCTTTAGAACTAATCTAGGTAAGTATTACTCTCACCATATTGATGTCTTCACCAATCTCTTTTTGAATTTTGTTTGGATAGTCATATACATTTTAAAATAAATACTTCTGTAACTTTATCTCTCTTCACTTTTGTTTAAACTCTAGCACAAACGGATAATTGTGCTGTGTGTACTGTTTGCCCTGCGTGGTTTTGTGCCTGCCTGTAGAAGTGTGTGCACACGCATACACGCAGGCAAACACAGAAGTTTAGGTTTGTGATAGGAAATACCAGAGTAACCTGATAGGTATTTTCTGTGGTCTCAGACTAAAAAGCATGTTGTAATGGCGTTTTTCCAACACGTTTAATGAAAGGTCGATTTGCACTGCAAGTGCATAGTCATCCTGGTCAGCTCTGTCCTATATTAATCTGTTGGACTGTCTCAATGAATAGTGCTTTTGCACGAAGAGTGCGGTATCTCTCTTATCTAACTGAACTTATCTGGTCTGTACATGAAAAGCTTGAGGATCCAGTGGCTTTTTTTTTTTTTTTTAAAAAAAAAAGGAAGTTCAGTATGTAATGTAATGCAGGATAATTTATCTGTAAGTTTTAAGTTTCATAAATCTTGGTTCCTTAGAATAAGTAAAAATAAAATATTAAACCTTGATTGCATAAGAGTATTGAACAGCACAGATCTGAGCACTCCGCTTGTTTCCCTTTTAATTTTTGATAAGAAGGACAATACAGAGCTTTAGACCAAATTGGGGGGAAAAATATTGTGAACGCTTAAACTTCAGTGTTTCATATCTCTGTAAATATTACGAATGCTTTCACTTCATTTAGTACTTTAACACCAATTTTGCATTTCATTAAGTTCACAGACTACTTTGTCAGTCCTATGTGAAGATACCCTGGTTCTCCTAAAACTTCCATTTAGAAGTTCACTGAGGACATACTTTCTTTTACAAGATGTTTCAATGTGTGATTAAACTGTTGTTGTGAAGTCGAGGAGAAAAATTGTCTGAGGGTTTAATAGTTACCCATTGTGAAGTTCTTTTGTTCTATTTTTTTTTTTTTTTCCAGGTTATTGAGGAGCAAAATGAGCATATACGGGAGCTTGAAGCCCAGGTAGAATGTCTGAAAAGTGATCAAGAACGTGTCAAGAAAAAAAATTATGAGGAAGTAGAGCAGTTGAATGATGTAATTGAAAAGCTTCAGCAGGAGCTGGCAAATATTGAGCAAAAAGTACCTGCAGACATTGGTGCTTTTCAAGAAGATGCTGACAGTCTGAAACACACACTTGAAATGGTTCTGGCAGAAAAAGCAGCTTTGGAGAAGCAAGTAGAAGACATGAATGTAGAGGCGTCTCGAACAAAGAATGAGCTTGAGGAAACAAACTTAAAAATGAACAAGCTAAAGCAAGAAATAAGTATGTTAAAAAAAGAGCATGAAAGAATAACAGCAAAGTGTAAGTGTGCACTGATGAAAGGTGATAGGGAAAAAACACAAGACAGGAGCAATGGGAAAACTGAAAAAGTGGATGAAGGCTCATGTGAGAAGATAGAGTTGCCAGTTCAAACCCGGTGTAGGTCCCCAGATGAAAATACAAGAGTCACCAAGATGGAGGTACAACTGCAGCAACTTCACGCATGCGTTAAGGAAAAAGATTCGGAACTGTGCCAGTCCTACAAGGAAATACAAGACTTGAAAGAGCAAGGCAAAGCTGAAAGAGAAACACTTAAAAAGAAGATACTAGAACTGGAAAAGGCACTAGTGGAAAAAGTCGCTGCTGCTCTTGTGAGTCAGGTTCAGCTAAATGCGGTTCAAGAGCAAAGAAAATTCATGCAGGAAGTTCAGAAACCTTCAAAATGTGTGGAGGAAGCAAGTAAGGGTGCCCAAACAGAGGGTTTGAGTAGTAGAACTGAAAAAGAGATGGAATCAAAATTATCACTCTTAACACAGAGGCTTAGTGAGATGGAGGACCAACTGGCAACCGTAAATCATAACTTGGAGCTAGAAAAAGAAAATGTAAAAATAGCACAAAAGGAAGCTAAAGTGAAAGAAGACAGGCTCTTAGAACTTGAGCAATTATTAGTAGTAGTTCAAGAAAAACACAAAGGAGAGATTCAGAAATGCATTAAGCAAGAAGAAATACAGATGCATCAGGTAATTAGATGCTATTAACTTTTGGCTTGTTTTCACTAAAATCAGTTATTTTATGTAAACTACAATGAATTTAACAGTTCTTAATGAGACTAGTGATAGAAGTATTGTGCTGTGTGGGGTAGATCTTAATTGGTCTATTATTTCTGGAGAAGGGTATTATTTTAGGCGAACTCCACTGTTAATTTCCATTTTGCATTAAAAACACCTTGCCTTTTCATGAATGTAGGGTGATTTTCAATTGTGAACATATACTTTCTTACTCTTCCTTTGACCTGACAGAATGGAGTGAATTACGCTTTTATATGGCATGGTTGATAGAAGGACAAAAATTAAAATGACAAAAATGACCTGAGGGTTTGGAGTGCTAAGGGAGTGATAGCAATTTGTCTGTACACTTTGTGGGGGGATTTGTTCATGTTCGTTCATGTATGCTTTGATTTTGGTTTACTTTAGCTTGCTTTCCTGCCTTGATTCCAAAGGTATTTCCCATCAGTTTTTACCATTATACTTTTGTCCTGATTTCCATAACCCACTGGTTACGTTGTATCAGAATTTAAAACCTTCCAAGTGCTTCCTAGCCCAAACGTGGGCTCGATTGCTGAAACTCTGAAGTTCAGAGACATTATGGAACCCTGTGGAAAAGGTTCTAAGACCTTTTGTCCAGATGCAGCTTGAATTAATGTCATAAATATCCTGTCAATTCAGTAATACGATCAGACTTTGTTTCCCACTCTCTGTGACCTCCCTCCCGTTGCCTTCTGTATGGTGTAGCCAATTTCTGCCTGCAGTAAACTGTAAGACAGCAGCCTTTCCTGCTGTGCTTAGCCAGCTTGTGGGAGTTAATCTAGGAAAATTGTCTTTCCGTCTGAATTTTTGGAGACTATGTTAATCCAAATAACATACAATTGTTGTCCCCTGTGGTCTTTTCTTTTGTGGCTTTAGTAAATTGGTGTGAAAGAGATTAGTGCTGCTAATACTGTATTCTTCTTAAGATTATTCACCGTTTTCCATGTTTTGTGTTGCCACGTAGGTAGGATCACAACTCATGGAAAGTCAAAAAGAAAATGTGCTTATTAAGGAACTTGAACTAAAGGCAGCGGCTGCTAAGGAAGAACTGAGCAGTTACAGAGAAAAGGCAGAAAAACTTCAGCAAGAACTAGCAGTAAGAACCAGATTGTTCCATAATGTATTTGAAGCAAGTGATTATACAGGGCTCATTGTGCAAATATGCACGCTTGAGTTTTTCTTTAATCTTATGTGGAGAATGCCACTAAGAAAAGCAGTCACTTGGTACCGATTGTCAGTGGAATAGAGCTGATGCTATAGACCACATCTTCACGTGTTGCCAAAGTATGTGGTTTTACAGTCCGCTATAATGAAATATAGTGGGTCTAGAGCTGTATTTCTTAGGAGATTGTTTGTTACCGTGAGTCCTAACTGCTTTAAAAGAGGACTAACTGAGCTCTAATGGTATAGAAGGTTGTTTGGGGGTTAGATTTCTTTTTAAGTATTTGGAAGGACTGCAATCCAGATTCTCCATATTTACAGGTAAAAGAAGCAAGTCTGATGCATCTTCAGAAGGACCTGTGCAAAGTCAAAGAGAACCTGGTTCAAGCAGAAGAAATGCTTGCGAGTTACATGAGCAAGGACAAGGAAAAGTCCAAACCTGAAAGCAAAAAGGCTGCAGAAGTATTGTGTGATTGGTCAACCAGTGAGTCTACTCTGATTAGAAAAAGCTCATCGTCACAAACAGACAAGACTGTGGAAGTTGACAGCTGTATCCAAACTTCACCAGTCCATGTTAAAAATGCAGAAATCCAAATTGATTTGCAAAATGGATGCTCTTCAGAAGAGATTGCAGAGATCATAAGAGAATTTACTGAAAAAATCGACCAAATGCAAGAACTGCATGCTGCTGAAATCATGGACATGGAGACAAGGCATATCTCTGAATCTGAAGCATTAAAGAGAGAGAAGTTTGTTGCAGTGCAAGTATTGACTGAAGAATGTAATACTTTAAAGGAAATCATAGAATCTCTACAAGCTAAAGAGGTATGTATCCTATTTCATCTTCATTGAACCACTTTGTTTTGTGCTTTTGCTGCTCCCACAGAAATTCCCTTTTCAAGTCTGTTAAGTGTGAACCACCGTATGTTCAGTATAAAGCTTTGAAGTTTGATGTTTCCACGGCCTAGGGAGAGATTGTGAACCCCTTCCTCAGCAACTAAAGCTTGGGGCACCATATGCTCAAGTATGAGATGCTTCCTTGTGCTACTGCCTGGCACTTGTCCTGCTCTGTGAACCAGGGACTGGTGTGAATCGCCATCTTTGTCATCTCCATGTTGATTACTTTGCTCGTATTGTTTCCTGCTCCTTAGAATTAGCTCCCTTATTGTGAGTGGGTATGGGGGATAAAAGATGTGATTGTTCTCTTTCCTAAATATAGGGAATTCCAGTTTCTGGATTAGCACGTTCTCCACTGTATCAAGGTAGAGACGGAGGTTCTAGTGGTAAGAAACTTGTTTTTACAGATTTCAAACAGCATTATAAAATAAATCTGCATTTTTAATGCTAAGTTTAGCATTAAAGAGTTTGTGTTCTAAGAAATAAAAACAACTACTCCCCTGATCACAGCAGAAGCCTGTTACACTAAGAAAAAGTGCTGAGTATGCCATGTCTATTAATTTGCTATGGAAGGAAAATTACTAGAGCGGAGATGGGATGCGTTGAGGCATCAGATGCTGATTTTTTTCTTTCCACTGGAGGTCCTATATTCTTTTTACATTGTCTTTTCACCTCAGCTGCTTCATCTCTTGCTAGAATTTAAAGCTACATCTCCCTAGCAGTGCGAGATAATGACAGGTATTGAATTCTACAAGAGCAATAAAAATTTTTAATATGATCATTTTCATAGGCAAAGGATAAGCATATTAAGCTAGGGTCATTTGGCGGAAGTATTTCTGTAGATAGTTGTTTCTCTTTTAGAACTAAACTCGAATTTTTAAGTTTGAGGTTTTGGATGGTGTTTTAGTTTTGTTTTGCTGTTTCTACTTTGAAGCTGAAAAGGAAGAACTATAAAAGAGGTGGTCTCTAGGCTTAGAGTCAGCTCTGGTGACATGCAGCCACCTGTTACAACAACAGACAAAAATATTTTTTTGATGCCCATCCTTCAAAGTTTCGCAGCAATCCAGCTTTCATGTTTTTCTCTCCTTTTATTTCAGACTCCAGTTCAGACTGGAGTCAAAGAATGTATCTTGCTCAGACCCAGGAATCTGACACGATATCTGAAGGAATAGATGAAGGTGAAACTTCAACAGATTTACTTCCAAAAAAAATTAAGGTAAAATAGAACTGATCATTTTTATTATGGAACAAGAGTGATACTACCAAGAGCTTAGATTAGCTGCTACTTGATTAGTGAAAAGAAAGGAATTTAGATAAGCTTTAGTGTTGGGTATTTTAATACATTTTTAAATACTTCAGATAAATTATGTGCATTTTTGCATGTTAAATTAGGTTAAATACAAGTTTTGTAACTGTAGGCTTAGTTACGAGAAATAGCACTATTGTTAATTACAATTTATGATAGTTATTGTGTGTTGGTGATAATGTAATGATCATATATTACACCATTTTGAAGATTCTATTATTATGGGTGTATAATTTTATCTATATTAGAAGAGTAAACAAGTGTGTTTATTATAAACAGTAAGGGTATCATGCTTTTAATTACATTTAAAAAAAAAAACAACCAACAAGTCTTTTGCAACAAAGCCCTAGCTTAATAGTAAGTTCAAAAAGTGAATTGCAAAGCTCACCTGGAAGCTTCCCAGGACTTTGTTTTTAAAATGTGGGTTTTCATCAGCAACCACTTCAAAATTTGAGTATTGATTTGACAGATGAACTTTGGGAATTTTCATTTGAAACTGAAGAAAAATCCATCTCTTTAATAAGTTCTGCTATTTGGCAGATACAGAACTGAGTGACGCTTCTGTCTTTGATATGAGGACGCAGCAATAGCTTCCTCCAGCTGATCAAGTCACAAGTACCAGTATTCCAATATGCATGAAATAAGATTACTATTATTGTTGTTGGTGGTGGTGGTGTTAGGACTTGGCACTACTGATTTCTTTTTGTATTTGTTGTAGGGTTTGCTGAGAGCAGTCCATTATGAAGGGGCACGGGTGCTGTCTCTCACCGAATTTCCATGTGGTGAGAGAGAGATGCCACCTCTTAAGCAAGAGCCAGGGGCTTGGCTTGAGGAACGGAAGGCTTTACTAAGCACCATTTCATCTTTGAAAGACCTGATTGCAAAACTGCAGCTTCATAGAGAAGCTGAGGTATAAATAATATAAGATTCTATCTAAATAAAAATTGTATTATAATCTTATAAGGCGCATTCACAATTCGGGTTTAAATGCTCTAAATATACTGCTGCAAAGCAAAATATTTCAGAAATATGCAATAAAACTGCCCATCACACTTTCTGGTAATAAATATAACTTAAGTTATAGCTTGCATTTGTTCTTCTGTGCATTGATAGCTTTTGACTGTACAGATTGACCTTTTAAAAGTAATTATATTTTGAAAGCATGTTTCCAGTAGCCATTAAAGTAGATTTTTTTAAATGTTGTTATGTATTGGTGTAGTAGAACTTGGATGCTATTAAAAAGATACTATAGTGAGAGAAAAGAGGGGAAAATTGTTTAAAATATAACACAATATTAATCATCAATCTGTTAAATCTTATTAAGACTTGCCTGTCTAATTACCTCAATTAGTATTTTGGATATATGTAGGTAGCTTCTATTACTGCTGCATTTACTTCAGCATGCAAAATGGGAGGGGATTAACTTTATATCATTATAAAGTTAAAGCTTCTTTCTGCACAATATCTGGCCCCTACCACATAGCTCTGTGAGAGTCTGGGAACATACATGTAACATCATAAAAATTAAAAGGGTAGCATGATACAGTAACATAAATAATAACTCCACAGGGCTACGTTTTCAGTTCTAAGAAGCTAAATTGCTTCCATCTAAAACACAGGTTGAAGTTCAGCATTTGTGCGCGCAGGAGAAATCCTGATGTGTGCAATAAATAAATCCATTTGTATGAATAAATGTTATGTAGCTATTAAGAAAAGCTGAATATCCAGTGAAAACGTCCACCTTACAAAAAATGATAACGTCCATTTTTGATGTAATCTTTGAATCCTGCTGTTTAAATTGGTTTTCTACCACTGTAGATTTATGCAAGTACTGAATCTCCAGAAGGCATCTCAGACTGGCGAGGAGAACTCCTGCAAGCTGTTCACCAGCTTTTTGTGAGGGAACAAAATGTTCTTCTTGCTGCGTTTCAAACTGAACTGGCAGAACTGGGCGGAAGAGACGCAGTGACGTTGATGAATCGGTTAGAGCACAGACTACAAGAGCAGGTAATATAAAACATACTTTAACTAAAGTGTGATTGTCTGCATTAGAGTTTAATTTCTAATGTGTAAATCCGTTTAAAAATAGATGTATTACTGGTAGTTTTGACAGCGTAAGGGTGAAAACAAAGACTTGAAAGAAGAGGTGTCTTAAAAAAAAACACCTGATGTGGTGTGGGAACAAGATTTTTGGGTGCACGAGCTCTAGAAAAAAATAGAGCCTTCAGAGATCAAGTTGAATTAAACACAGTTGTCCTGAGCTTGATTTCATTAAGTTAATTAGAATTATGTTACACTGTCTAAGAGAAAAGGTGGCTTGTAGATACGAAGTAAGAAGAGGAAGTGATCGGGCTGCTACGGGACAGAGAGAGGTCAGTCGTCTCTTTGGCAACGGGGAAGGATTAGTGAGGAAAATGACAGTTTGCCAGCCAACGGCTAGCTCTTTTGGTTCTATAATTTTGATGCTTAGTAGAGAAATAAAAAAATAACAAGCAGTTCTTCCCAATATTATAACATTGACTTAATTATGACTTAATTGAAAATGTTTTGAATATATATGCACTATGAATGTATAAGTAATTGTAATATCCACACCATTAATCTTCTAAGAGAATGTGGAGGTTTAAATATGTTTCTAATGCTGATAGGCCACTAACCAGAGAGCAGCAATGGACTGTCTTCAAAGCGCAGACAGAAGAAGTTTGCTGATGGAGATTCAAGTATTACATGCTCAGATGAACAGTAAGAAAAATAATCCAAAGACAGAACAAGAGATTGATTCAAAAAGCCAAGGTGACTTCTGTGGTAACATATGTCTATTTCCAAATGCTTTTGTGGCAAGGCTCGTGACACTGTAGGTGAAAAAATACTGACCTTCTTTGCTCTCCAATTTTGACATTCATGTTCTGACCATGCTTCACTGTGAGGGTGGTGGAGCACTGGAACAGGTTGCCCAGGGAGGTGGTTGAGGCCCCTTCCCTGGAGATCCCAAGGTGAGGCTCGAAGAGGCCCTGGGCAACCTGGTCTAGTTGGGGGTGTCCCTGCTGACTGCGGGGGGGTCGGACTAGATGACCTTTGGAGGTCCCTTCCGGCCTGCTATGACTCTATGCGTACCTTTCATCTTTTTCAATCTCATTGGACTAATTTTGCAAAAATGAAGGTCTGCGTTCTTATGACTTGTATCAAATTGAAAGTGATACAAAGTTATTTCAATTGCTAAAAAAAATTTGGCTTCTATCTTAAGGTTATTTTCCATGTAAACAGTTCAGTGTTTAGGTTCAACAGCTTTGAAAATACCTAAGTTGGATAGTCAGTAAATTATTTTAAAATATCACTCTTATTGGTAGCCTTGTGGTCATTCTCTGTGCTAGGGGAAACTTTACTCAAATAGACAGTGTTGTTTGTTTACTAAGTAATTTCCATATTAATGGTACTTTCATTAGAAATGCTGGAGTATAATATGCAGCAGAAGCAGTCACAGATACTGGAGATGCAAGTGGAGCTCCAGAATACGAAGGACAGAGCAGCTGAGCTTCAGGAGCAGCTGAATTCAGAGAGAATGGTGGGTGCTGAGCTGAAGAATGAACTGGCACAAGCCAAACTGGAGCTTGAAACAACACTTAAAGCGCAGCACAAGCACTTCAAGGACCTAGAAACCATCAGGTGCGTCTTTCAGTGCCAGCCTTTCCGTGTTGACAGTGAAGATGATCTTTCCTGTGTTGTCTCAAATCATAATACTGATTTCATTGAGGGAGTTGATCTCATGAAATGTAAATGCTTCTTTAAAAGCAATTTGTAAATAATCTGTAAAACAGCTGTCAAAAAATAGATTTCTGTTCCATTTGACAGAAAATGTAATTGTATAGATTAAGAAGATCTGATTCATAGTTTGATTTAATGATTTATTAATACCAAATGTCTCTTTAAATTTGGACACATTAGACTACTGTATACAAGCTAATAAATATACTGTATTTATTAAAGGTTTTTCTGCTTCTGAAACTGAACATGGAGGAAAAAATTGTAGAGTTAAGATGACTTTGCAAGTACTTCCCTATGAAATTCTGTAACTTTTAAGTGTTGCTTTGGCATGGTTGACAGCAGAGGTACCAGGCCAAATACCTGGCACTCAAGAAAGCCATTCTCTAGCCTTTACCAGATGGATGTTCCCATGAACAGTATCTTAACGTGCAGCTCACAGATAACAAATTAGGATGAGAGTTTAAATTGGTATTACTTTCTAGATGACCTGATAGCCTTTATAGACCATCAGGAGCAAGACTGTTTTGCAAATTGATGGAAACTTGATTTGCATAAAAAAGGAAAATTCAGGGCATGGATTATTTTTTTTTATTCTCCCTTCCTCCCCCAAGATAGATTTATTTTTTATTATTATTTCCTTTGAGACACATGACAGCAAGATACATTTCCCCTACATTCCTTCAGATTTTGGTCAGTGACTGGATTAAGTGGAACGCTAGCTGTCTGTGAGACACCAAGTAATGAAACAGGGCAGCTGCAAAGTCAGCAAGATGGACGCGCTTTTTGTCATTTTTCAGCTATGCAACTTTTTTTTATTATTTTTTGAGTTACGCTTGTTTTTCTAAATAGACTTTTCACTGTTACTCTCCCACACTAGCAGTGTTTTAAGTGTGCAAGATGTAATAAAGTAACTGATGCCACTGTGATAGCATTACAGCCATAATCTAAAGGTTGCCTGTTTCTCTTTTAGGACTGAGGTTAAAGAAAAAGCAGCTGAGCTAGATATTCTCAAGGATACCATGGCCAGCGAACAGAGAAAATCGAGAGAGCTACAGTGGGCTTTGGAAAAGGAAAAAGCTAAAATGGAACGCAGTGAGGAAAGAGGAAGAGAAGAGCTTGAGGTATTTGCAATTCCAAATGGTCTGGAACATCAAGGAGCACACTAATATTCTTTTGGTTAACATTTCATCTCAGCTTACTTTTTTGTCCACTGTGTGCTCCCTGTTCTGTCTTCAACAGCAGTATTATGTCATCTCTAGCTGAGGAGAGATGTACAGAAGCTGTGTGGCAAGGAGAGAAAAAGGCAAATTCCATTTGAATCAACAGGAATTTTACAGCTGTGCTTGTCAGGTCCAAGATGAAAAGATTCTATTTTGTATAATAGCCCTCAGATATTCAAGGGGCAGGAGACTGCTAACGTAGGTACAGCCAGCCTGCACCACAACATAACTCGTGCAAGATAGTATTTAAGAATATTATTGAAGGAGTTATATTGTTTGTCTCCATTTTAATAGTCAGCAGTTTCACCTAATGAAAACCAAGCTAGGGAGTTTAGTTTAGGACAAAATGCGTAAGTAGCTTCCATGGTATCTCTGCAGTATCTGATACAGTGAGAGAGCGAGCGGGTACCCTGCTACAAGTATTAAGACAAACCAATCACTTTAACAGCATAGATTTATTTACTTCTCAAAATCTTAACCCTCAAAATCATTGTCACAGTTTTAGAAAGTAAAAGCAGCTAATTATCTTCAACTTCAGACCTATGGCTGTTTGTACTCATTAAAAAGTATGTTACAAATATTTTTCTTTTATGAGAAGATCTGATTTTAGAATAAGGACATTTGTAATGTATTTTAATGTCAGATGTGACTGCAGCATTCAGAGTATTGTCACATTATTGTGAATAGTAAAATCTATTAAAAGCAATGTGTAGAGGTAGCGTGTTTGCAATTTGTAGAAGATAATGGAAAGTAAAAATAAATGGCTTTAATCAATTCTTTTATTCTGTTTTCTTATGGAAGGATTTAAAATTTTCACTTGAAGATCAAAAACAAAAGAACTTGCAGTTAATTAAACTTTTAGAGCAAGAGAAACAGCTGTCAACTGATCTGCAGCAGAAAATTGAATCCCAAAAAGCACTCAGTGCTGCCCAGCTGTCACGTGAACAAGGCCGTAATTCTGAGTTGCAGGTGCTTCTTGAATCAGAGAAGATTCGAGCTCTTGAAATAAGCAGTGCCCTAGAAAGGGAAAAAGAGCTATGTGCTCAGCTTCAAAGGGCCGAAGATAAGGGACAAGCTGGAACACCTAATCCATCTGAGGAATTACTTAAAGAGCTACAGAAACAAATGGGTGAAAAGCATGACCGTATAGTGGAGTTAGTAAGTGAGATGGAGAAGTACAAACTGGAATCTGTGCAAGTGAGACAGCAAATGGAAAAGGAAAGGCAGATCCAGAGGAAAGCATTGCAAGCAGAACAAGATGCTAACATAATAGCACAGAAGAAACTCCATGAACTGGAGTCCAAAGTAGAAGACCTTCAGTGGCAACTTGGAGAAAAGAAGCAAGAAGTTCATAAATTAGGGAATGAAACAAAGAAGTTGCAGGAAATAGTCCAAGAACTACAGAAAAAAGAGCAGGAGAATGAAGGAAGAAAGGAAGCCGAAAGGACACCAAGCCACAATCCAAACGAGGTACAGTAGGACTAAGAGCAATGTGTAATGCTGAACTGTGCAATTTAGCTTTTAATTCTTTTGTTCAATTAGCATTGTGTGATGCCTTTACTCAATCTATAAAACAGCCTACAGATTACAAAATACAGGCTGCAGGGAAAGGGGAAGGGAAGGCACTCCAGTTTTGCTACCTAAAACTATTCACACACATCCTCTGAGAATGAAGCTGTAGTGATGTGTAAGGAGGAGGGTGAGCAGGGGAAATGCATTTGAATGTATACGAGCACTTTGTGTCTCAGTATCGGAGAAGAATATTCCCTGCACCCAGTAGCAGGAATGAGCTATTACTACTCAGGAATTCCCCAGGCCAGTACTCTTCATCTGCAGTTCATAAACCATAAGTGGTCTTCGAAACATTTAAAAGTGATCTCCCAACGACTTCAATAATTAAATGAGTAAGTAATCAAACAAGCATATATATCTGTATGCAAAAAAAAAAAAAAACAAAAGGAAGAAGTGAAGGTGAAAAAATAATTTTTAAATGAATGAAAGTTGGAGCCACTGTTGCCTGTAAATTTTTCTCTCTCATAAAAGGTTTCTAAAAGTTATTTTTTAAGTTATTTTTTAAGTTATTTTTTAAGTTATTTTTTAAGTTAGTTACTTTTAAAATTCTTCAGAAACTTCCCTGTAAGAGGTGAGTGTTGCTGAGTGGGTGATTTGTGGATCATCCCAGAGAGGGTTGGCAGTAGACTTGCCTCTTTGCTGACCATGCTTTTGCCCATCCTGCCATCATTCCATTTTGGCAGCTGTCTGTCTGTGGAACAAGGAAGGAAATTATTTTCTTCATGTCATTCGGCTACTGTTTATAATCTTCTGAAGCGCTGGAAACTACTCGCAGCTGGAGGCAGGATGTTGTACGTATTGATAACTGTGATAGCATCAGCCTTCCTGCCGTGCTCGGTTTAGGCACCTTGCTCTTCTGCTCAGAGGTAATTGCCAGCACTGTGGTCAATGAAGAGTCTTTCCTTGGATCAGGTTGGCAGTGGTTGTTGAAGCTTTTTCCACTCCTTAGCAGCAGGCAGTGTGATCTGCATTGCAGTTTCAAATAATGGATGTCCTGCTGCTTCCTGTGACATTTGCAACACCC
The DNA here is from genome assembly GCA_003697955.1 of Calidris pygmaea. Taxonomy (NCBI): domain Eukaryota; kingdom Metazoa; phylum Chordata; class Aves; order Charadriiformes; family Scolopacidae; genus Calidris; species Calidris pygmaea. The sequence continues at coordinate 113,507 of QJSC01001656.1, forward strand.
TGCTTTTTTTCATTGGTGCCACACTGTGGTCAGATACTCAAAGCCACAGCTGTAGACTCGGGTTTTCTTGGGAGGGCCAGCAGTTCTTCCATGGCTAGCATCAGGTTATAGTGAGGATGAGGAATGTGTTCAGTGGATTCCTTTGCTTGTGGCAGCATCATGGTTGCCTGTGACTGGGGGCTGCCTTCGTGACCGTGGTGTGCTTTCCCAGTCCTGTTCCTCTCACTACGAATTAGTCACTGAAACATGTGGGCACAGTTGCCCAAATTACATGCACAACTGGTAAAGGAGCTGCTGGCAGAAGAAACAGAAAGGCTGGCTGGCTTTGTGTCGGCTGAGTTTCTTGGATGGATTCATGCTGTTGCTGTATGATTGCTAGATCTTAAGAAAGGCATCGTGCTCACTATACCATTCACAAATCATAGTTTAGTGGTACACTACAACAGTAGTGTAGTCACACTGTACTCCCTTCTGTGTCAGAACAGTTTATTTTCCTCAATTTCTGAGTGTGTTTCAGAATCAAAGTTTTCTGTTTGAAAGCATGCATTTTACATATATACATATATAACAAATACATATTTATATCCAGAATACCTGGGACACGCCCAATGACAGAACAAGGAATTGGGTTCTCCAGCAAAAAATGGAAGGAGCTGAGACAAATGAATCAACCTACCCCGCGCTGACGGGAGGAGGAGATCTCTCTGCTGCTACTGAAATTCTGGAAAATGTCAGACAGAAGCTGCAAAACGTATCTCCAAAGCTGAAACAGTTGGCTCGGAAAGCTGCCAGCAGGTTAGGCCAGTCTTCAGCTACTCAGTTTTGTTACTAGCAACCAGCAAGATAATATATTGGGTTTTAATCACAATTCACAGACTGCAGGCCTAACTGATTTTGGAGCTGTTGTAATTTCATCATATATGTCATTACTTGAGATATGCTCATGTAAGACAAGATTGCAAAGTATCAAGTGCTGCTTTTAATCTTACATGTTTAACTTCGTAAGTTAAAGCAGAATTGTCTTTTTTTTTTTCTCTGAAAAGTGATAAGGTTTATTTGGCTATGGTGTGGGTAGAAAATTTTAAAACAATTTAGTAATGAGAGAATTAGCTGTGTAAGTGGACTAATATAGAGATTATTGCTATGGATCATCTTACTTGCTCTTCTCAGACAAAAATTAATCTTTATGGTCAAATGACACTGATCTTGATTCTTATTTTCCTGGGTAACTGTCTTCTTAAGAAAAAAAAAAATAGCATGGTAGTAGGTCCTTGGGGAGAATCTGTTTTTATTTTGCTGTGATTGTGATCTAATATTAAATGTTTATTCTGAAACATTTGGGCAAAGTGGAATGCAGTATATCTTGAAAATACCCTAAGATTTTCCTCCCACAGACTGAAAAAAATTGTGGGAAGCAGAACCGCATTTTTAAATGTGCTTCATGTGGAACATCCATCTCTCAAAATTAGTGGAAACTGCCCTATGCAAATACTTCATAAAATTGAGCCAATTTAATTTAGAGTCACTGCACAGTCTTGAAAACATTGTCAGTAACTCTGCTGCAGTGATTTGGTGAAGTCCCAGTGCGTGTGGGTCAATGGAAAGTCCTGTCAGTCTGGCTGGTGGTGTCAGACTGTACCTGCTGCTGACACTGTCACTTCTGTTTCAGATTACAGTTTGAAACAGCAGATGATCAAGACTTCATTGTGATACAAAATGCTATTGATGAAGTTATTTCAGAGCTGCAAAAACTGCCAGGATTGTCCTGTCTGGAAGAGGTGAGAGTGTAGTGTTGTAACTTTGGTGGGAGAGTTTGCAGAATCCAGCAAGGAGTTGTTCAGTCTGTACTTATCCAGGTCTGTACTTTCTAGAGGGAAATCTGCTCCAGTGAGTGTGCTGATTTGGAGTTGAAGTGTAAAGAAACCTTTTCCTTTTATTTTTTCTTCCAATTTTAATTACCTTAAAAATGAATTTTCAACTTTTGAATGAAAACTTTTCCAGTTTAATTATAAATTTTTGAATCTTGTGGCAAAGGAAAGGCATTTGAAGATTGAGACGTTTGCCCCTGTGTAAAAAACTAAATGAGGCAATCTGGTACAAAGACTTCAGCAATATTTGATTTGAAGTGAACTTGGCTAAGCCCTTACCTGCATTTTAAGCAAGTGTTTTCAACATGACTTGAAAAAAGCTTTGGGGCTTTTCTTTTCCTCTAAGTTAGATAAATCTAAACATAGTAGAAGAGCTTTGCAAATTGTTACAGCTGGTACAATTGACCTTGCATGAAACTATTCTTCTGTGTTATACAGGCTAAGCATAGAAGAGAAAGTCCCATGAATTCATAGTTTACATGTACAGGCATGTTTTCTTTTGAGAAGTTATTATGAACTTATTGTCATTATTCTACAAAAGTTTTTCACTGTAAGCCAGATATTGGCAACTTAGATCTAATACAAGTTGTGTTTGGTTTTCTTTCTTCCTTTCAGCTGAAGCTAGGGCTGCCGCATGGGACTCCGTCTGGCTCATTGACTGAGAGGCTGCTGAGACAGAACGCTGAGCTGACGGGCTTTGTCAGCAGGCTGAGTGAAGAAAAGAATAATTTGAGGAATGCTGTTATGAAACTGGAGGAAGAACTGAGAAGATACCAGCACAGACAACCTTCTGGAGACTACGTATGTCCTCAGTGGCACTGATAATAATCATGTGTATATATAGGCTTAAAAGCATCGTGCTGTGAAATAACCCCAGTGCTTTTTGTCCTGGTCACCCAAGGGGCAGTGACTTGAGCTGTCTGTCTGTCTCAGCTTCCCTCCAGCAGAGTAAATGGGTGTGAGTTGTTCTTGTCCTGTGGTCAAGGTACATGGACTCATTCTGTCTACTGGATACTGTGATTTTACCCAGCTTCCTTTTGTTTACTGCTCTTTCCCTTTAAATTCCACGTGCTTCTCTTTTTGATCTGGATTCCATCACGGTGATGAGTAGCAAATACACCAGATAGCTTGAACATCATGAAGCTGATATGATCCAATGAGGGGATTTTTTTTTTTTTTTTTTTTTGTGGGGAAACAATATTTTTCTAGGACATTGATTAGGCTCCTAAACTCACTTACCTGAGGTGTTAGGATGCAAGGGTAGCCTCAAATCCAATCAGTGGGTTGTTTTTCTCTCAGTAATTTTATGAGCTTTCCACCAAACCAATGACTAGAATGACAAAAAACTGTGTGATTCAAATTCGATTTCTTTCGTCTTCAGTCTTCTAGACACTCATTGGATGTTGGAGTTAATATCGATACTCTTGTTGCCTCTGAGAAGGAAATTTGGAACAGAGAAAAGCTGTCACTGCAGAAATGTTTGAAGCAAGCTGATGCGGAACTCTCCAAGCTGAGAGCGGAGCTCAGGAGCGAAGCTTTCCTCAGAGAACTGGGATCAGATTCTGAAAATGCTGTTTTAAGGGTAAGAAAAATTTGTTGCCCACACAATAACTGCAGCTGCTTTTTTCATTTTGATTTGGGCTTAATTTCCAGTGCGTTCACTCTGCTTATTCTAAGTAAACAGGTATTAATTCGGTTTAAGAATTTTCATCCTTGGATACCTGGCTTGTAGTTTTTCTCCCAAAGAATGTGTAAGCACCTATGTTATCCTTTTGTGTGTGCTCTATTTCTTGCTTCTCAGGTCATCCTCAAATTATGAAGCTGCATTCAACTAGTGTGTGCAGCAGTGCAGTCTTCTCCATGATGCCAAGAAATGCGTAATCACAGAAATGCCGTAGGAGTCATGATGTCAAAAGTATTAGAATTGTACTAATTCTCAGAGCTTATGAGGCGTTTTTTTTTTTTCCTTTTTGCAGAGAATTTATGGCAAATACCTACGAGCAGAGAGCTTCCGGAAGGCTCTCATATATCAGAAAAAATATTTGCTCCTGTTACTAGGCGGATTCCAGGAGTGTGAAGAAGCCACGCTGGCCCTCATTGCACGAATGGGTGGGCAGCCTTCCTACACAGACCTTGAAATCATCACACACCATTCCAAGGGCTTTACAAGATTTCGCTCTGCAGTCAGAGTGTCCATCGCAATTTCAAGGTAAACTGGAGGAAGTTAGATTTCAAAGAGATGTGACTGCAGTTTAATGTATATTTTTCTAGCGCTCTAGTGGAAACAAGAATTTGTCATGTTCTATCCTCTTTAAATTAGACTTCTTTGGTAGTCATGACTATAGTAGATGCTGTGTAGGGTGACAAGTTGAGCAAAGCATAGGTAAAATCTGTAATAGGAATAAGCAGTCTGAGTGTAGTTGAAAATCGCTCTGTATCTGATAGTCAATCAAAGACGGAGTGTATTGGATAAAGTTGTCATTAGAAAAAAAAGACTAGCAGTGCTAGCGTATGCATTTATCTACAAAGGTATTTTCTGCAACTTAATTTCCTTTAAAAGTTAAATTCTTACATGTAAGTAAAATACAGATTAATGAACTAATTTTATCCATCTAGGTAGTCCTTTGAATTCACAAGGCTTTAGGTCTCAGGCTGAGGATGGGTAGGAAAAGATGAGGAAGAACAGGTGAAGGTCATTACTGCATAGTACTGCCATGTTGCTAGCAGACCTTCTTCACAAAGGTTTGAACCGCCAACTAGTTCCGCTTGCTATTGATCTGGGGCTTGTATGTAGTAGAAATTCAAGGAACTATTCATATGCCTGTTGTAAGCGGGGCTTTTACTCATGGCGCTCTGCGGTTATAATTTTGGGGATGCAACAGGGCAAAAAGTCTTATTTATTACGATTTTAAAATGCTGTTGCCCCATAGTTGAGGTGCTTGAGCCATTTGCTGTCTGCTTGGACTTACACAGTGCCCCTGGAATCACTGAAATTGCAGAGGTGAAGCTGAAAGCATATTTGGACAAAATATTTTTCTCAGGGATGTATATAAGGATGTTTTCTACTTGATCCTCTTGATCCTACTTGATATGTTTTTAGATGTCCATCCATTAATTTTGCTTGGTGTTCAAGAAATTCTTATGCCTTCTAGAATACAAGCAGCAGATTATTTTTAGCAGACTACTTTGTTTGTCCTGAAGGTTTTTGTTTTGTTTTGTTTTCAATTTGAAATGCAGGATGAAGTTCCTGGTTCGTCGATGGCAGAGAGTTACGGGTTCTGGTCTACTAATTATCAATAGGGATGTCTTTAGCCAGAACACAGGTAAATCGTAGTCCGGTAATGACTGAAAAAATAGCATTCACAAGTCACTGCTTAATGGAGGTGGTTTTTATTTGTATTTTCCTCATGTGGGATGGATGGGGTGCTGTTCCCCCTTCCATTTGCTGCAATTGCTTGGATTAACCTAATTCTCAGGTTTCTGCCGTGCTCAGCACAGACACTAATCTATTTGCTTTCTCTTCAGTCTTGTTTTGCTCCATTGTGGGTGGGGTTAAAAAAATATAGGGCAACTTTTTCCAGTGGAGTGTGTTTCCAAAAACAATTTTGGCGGTGTCATTGGGTTACTTGTAAGAGACCCACACCCCCAGCTCTGAGAGGGGACGCTGAGGACGGGAACACACAGAGGAATCGTAGTAATTACAGCTCCCCTTGCAGCGGTGACAGGGCCTGTTGACCAGGCCTCCCCAGTCTTTTCTTCAGAACAAAAGCCTGTCGTTCTTTTGTTATAGCTTAAAGTTTGGGAAATCTGGTTTTCTGTTTGCTTTTTGGTAGAAGCCAAAGGAGAATCAGAAGCTTCTTTATTAATTCCTGGTTATCTGGATCTGCACTAAAAGCTTGTCCTGCTCAGGCTGTGAGGGTTTTCTCGTTAGCATCAGTGAGGCTGGGGTTTCACCCCTGGTTTTCTCTGACGCGGTCGGAAAGTGCCTGCATTTGTTAAACACCATTTTTGTGAGAGGCAAACAGAAAAACTCACATTTGAGATTCCCAGTAAAGGGCAAAAAGTGTTACTTTTTTCAGTTCTCAAAACATTGCTTTTTATTTTTCTAGGTAATGAATTACGGCCTGATTCATTCTCTGGTGGCGTGGATCCTTATGGAGAACAAAGGCATTCCTACAGATCCAGGTCAGACATGGGGTCTCCTAGTTCTCCTGTGAACTTTCAACATAAGTACGTTTTATTTTAGTTTATTACTTTCTGTCAGAACACTGTTTAACTAAATGAATGCATCAGTGCTTACCGCTAAGGTTTGTGATCTTTGATGCCGTAAGGCTTTAAACTTTTTCTAAGGCTACGTAATGAATTACATCTCAGGCCTTCAGGGAGCCTTCGCTCATCACCTGAGCCAGGCCAAAGCTTGCAGGCTTCTGCTGTCTGATTCGTGTCGTAATCTTGGCTCTGGTGGTACATGACTGGATGGAGCTGCGTTTACCTGCCTCTGTCGAGCCTGGGCCCTGTCGCCAAGCCCACCGCTCGCTGTGGCTGGGGAGGGTCGTCTGGTCCCTGTGGGCTGGGAGGAGGAATGACCGCCGCCTCATGGCTACAGTGTGGATGGGAGCTGCTTGGTAGCTCCACTGCCTGTCCTTGGTTAAACCCTTCTGGTTGGCTGTACTAGAGGCATTAGTGAATCAGATGCCACTGAAAACAGGTGTTTTTCACCAAAGGCAAGGTTTTTAGGTGTGCCATCAGCCTTTGATTACTTCATATGGCTTTGTGGGCTCTTGAGCTTTAGGGAATACCAGATTCTTGCCAGTTTGGATCTTTATTTTTATATAAATCACCTCAATATTTGTAATCTTAGTTTGTGGCAACCATAGCAGTTCACATAGAAAAAATATTCAACTATTTTAGCTACTTTTGACTTTTGCTTATAGAAAGTAATGAAGAGAGACAGAATCCTGTAAAGACGGCTGTGTCCTTGTTCACACAAGCTTCTTAATAGAAAAGCAAACATGAGTCTACAATGGCTTCTGCTACAGTCTCAGTAGGAATTTGCTGGTCAGTCTTTGCCCCAGAAAAATGCAGCAACAGATCAGATGCAGTAGAAAGCAATGGCCATGGGGCAGTGGTTTCTCTGGGCAAGGCAGTTTGGTGGCTTGGGCAATAAACGGCAGAGAGGTTCAATGGGTATGATGTGCCATCTCCCACAAGAGGGACGTGCAGGCAGTAAGGTGTCCCTACTTACAGTATTTTGCTACATCTGCTGATACTTTTGCTTTACTTGAATTTGCTTTGTGAAACCATGCGTGTTCGTCTGCCCCTAGGTTCCACAGTGTGCACACTGATATAAACCCCGTCTCTTTCGCCTGCTCTCAGCTGCAGAACTATGATCCTGAAAGAGCTCTAACAGATTACATCCACCGGCTGGAGGCCCTGCAGAGGAGACTGGGCAGCGTGCAGTCAGGTGAGGGTCAGGCCATCTGCCCTGTGGCTACTGCCTGGCACAAGGCAGGGTTCCACGTTGGAACGTTCCATGTTGTATCTCAGAGATACAGCACAAACATCTTTGATTTTAGGCATTTTCAGCCTTAAACAAGAGGCTATTCTGAGCTGTAACAAAAAGCTTATTAAAAAGATAACAGTAAAATTCTTTGAAGAGAGACAGACCAGAGTGCTTTAATTACAGATTTTGAGTTTATTGGTAACACTTTAACTTTCCCTGATCTTTACTAAATGTGCAGCGAGTAATGTTAGCATCTTACTAAGATTTTAAGCTAGATGGAGAAAAACATACCCAGGAGATTGAGTGGGAGCACAAGGGCACTTTCTTCTCCTACCACTTTGATTACAGAAGTTACAGCCTTTTTGTCCCACAGACGATGGTTAATTTTTGTGCTATAGAAGGAATGCATCAAGAAAATTGTCAGATCAATGGGATGTAATTTATCAAATTCAATTTTTGCAGTTACTGTGTTAAAAGTGTTACTTCAGCATAAAATCCATCATTTGAGGGAGTTTTGTTCTTAAAAGATTTCCCATGTAAGATCTTTCACGCTTCTTCATCTAAATAACATGTTGTTGGTGAATCCTCATCTGCTTATTCCAAGTAATCGTGATGAAACTCTTTCTCCCTCTTACAGGGTCGACTTCATACACTCAGTTGCATGCTGGTGCGAGGAGATAATACCACCCTCCGTCACTGGCAGTGGTGTTAAGGGATTGCCTTCTGCAAACCTGTGCTCTTCCTGTGCTGTTGTATGATGTGTATATTGTGGGACCAATATGAACACAGCTGGACAACTGCACACTGTTCCATCCTGGCACACCCATGCAGACAGGGGTTTGTGTATATAGGCACTTTGTCTTCAAAAAAACAAAAACAAAGAAGAAAAAAACCCAAAACCAACCCCCCTGCCCCCCATTAAATTACATGTATATTTGTGGAACGCTAATTTAAATGATTAACTTATGAAGTGTGTATTTATCAAAAGGGTGCGAAGATGAAACTTGTGTATTCGTGAAATTGAGCTACATTCAGCAAAGTTTACTTGCACTTTTTCTGGCAAGGCTACTGAAGTTACGACTTGTAATATTTGCTACTGGCAGTGCAGACAGAATATCACTTGTAGAGACCTATTTTTGTAATGGTAGAAGTTTTGAATTTTATGGGTATTTTGTCAAAGTACTGAAATAAAGATGACTTCATGCTTTTAGCTGGCCTCAAGAACCACTCCCTTATTCACACCCTTCCTCCTGCTTCTGGTGGCTGCAGCTTTACTTTTTACAGATTCCAAAAGGCTACTACTAGTGAGAAGAGAACAGGTCCAGGCCTGTTTTCCTGCACACTGGTCACATCGTACTGGGCTGGAAGGGAAGATACTGCACTCCCTTGGTTGCTGTAACTGATACAAACACAAGGTTTTAGACGTCACACCTGAGTTTAGAACAGGAAAGACAGGGCGAAGCCCTCACTACAGTGAGCACTGATGAAGGGGGGAGCTCTTTGCATGACTGACTTCGTACTCACAGGAAAAAAAGTTAGTTTATTACAAATGTACTTACAAAAGCTTCTCAGAATTGCCAGGGTTGAGCACAGAAAACTTCTATGAGAGGCTTGTTTATAAATTTAATTCAAAGATCCTGGGAGCCAGAGCTTGTTACCATTTATCATCACCACTCCTGAACCAAACACCAGTTAACAATCTTGCACGAATCAGTACAAAAGGGGACAACATTCAGCTATTTCACTTCATTTGTGACCATTTTATACACAAACATGTTATTTACAAAATTAATGTTGCTTGTATCATCATATTGTTACTTTCACACTTAAATCAAGCTTTCAGAGATCACTACTTTCAGAAATTTTTAGAAAATTACTTGTTGCTTTCTGAACCTAAGCATTCTACAACTGCTTCAAGTTAGACATTTAAATCATGTGTTCTCAGAAAAGACCCCTCTGGGGACTTTTTGGAGTCTGCCACTGCTCAGCTGTACAGTAATTCCTTTTTAAATAGGTATGTGGGCACTGCCAAGTATTAGCCAAGACCATGCCTAGTTTGCTCCAAGCAGAACCACAACGATCAGGAGCAGGGCATCACCACCTCCCTTCCCCCTCGGTGCCTGTTCCCTGAGGGATTTACTGTAACTGGACACAGAGGAAAGGGACACGGTCTTACCCCTCCTTATCTGGGGAAAAGTAATCTTCCATTATTTTTCATAAGCAAAGAGTGCATTTATAGAAATGACTGACTTCTTCATCTTAAAGAGCTGGCATGCACCTTAAACGTGTTACACCAATAGAAAAGACACTTTCTGTAAAAACGCAATGAGAAATAGATGCAAAGACTTTGCAGTTGGTAGATTATTGTTGCTTTCCTAACAGGAGATGCAAGAGTTTCCATCCATCACTCATTTTGACTGTCTGTTTACGCAACTTACACAGGTAAGGTTTCAGCTCCACAATTTACAGTGACCTCCTCTTGTATCTGATAACGGGGTTGTTAGGTGTGTGTATCATTGTTGTATAATTTATAGTTGGAAAATAGTCATTGATGAGATCAAATTCATACAAACGAAGCAAAGTAGACCAAATAGTCTTAATCTGAACATAAGCAAAGTTTTCTCCAATGCAGCGGTGGCGGCCTATAAGGAAAGCCATAAGAAGCAATTAGAATACTTAGTTACTAGATCACCTTTGAGAACAAGCTGCCTTTAAAAATTTTATGCAGACTGTAATTGCTGCTTTCCTTTCTAAACAAGGCGGGCTCTGATGCAGCACCCACACCATTGAAAACACCAAAGTCTTGTGTTTCTAAGCTGTCACTGCATAAAACAGACAGAGTAATTTGAATGAGATTGTGTTGTTCTGGCCTCACCAGAAAGTGTTAATTTATGTATCACCGAAGAAGTATTTACGACAGTGAGAAAAGATACCAACTATAACCATATTGCAATGATGTTTTCAAACTGTTTGGGTAGTTATGACTCAAGGCAGAGCAGAAATTTGCCTAAAACTGACGTTGTATTACCAGGGCTTTAGCTGCCCTTCAAAAGACTCGTGTCAAATACCACACATGCTGACCAAAAGAGTTTGGTTTGATTGCTACGCTATCCAGCTACTACTAATGCACAACTATGGACTGCATTCTTTTCACAGCACTTTCACACTAAGAAAACTTTCAGGCAGCAATAGAAAGAAAAAATGCATCCTCAGGTGCTGGGGAGTGGGGAGGCGCTGTGCAAGACAACCAGCAGGAGCCACTTCAGTACACAATGGCCCAGGAAGGGGCTGTGCTTTCTTACCAGCGCCAAAGGGAACATAGGCAAATTTCTCTCCAGCAGCTGGGTTATCTTGGAGATACCGGTCAGGCTTGAATTCTAGAGCATCCTTCCAGGAGTCCCTGAGCCTGTGGTTAACGGTGGGCGACACACAGACCTGATGGCCGGGGGGAATATGATATCCAGCGACAGTCTGCAAGAGAAGAGATACAGACCCGACCCGCCCCCCCATGTCACAAAAGTTCTCCATTTTTCTTTTTAAAGTGTTACCTGAAGTGCTACATCCTGAGGCTTGAATTTCAAAAGAGATTTTGGCTAAGCTCGCTTAAAAATAATGCAGCTTAATAGTTTATTGTTTTACGTGTACGGGGCACAACAGTCAAGTAGTTGCAGGAACCTTTCAGCTGCTTGAACAAGGCTGGCCATTCTACAGAAAGAGGTTTTTAAAAAACGTTAATGAACTTCAAATTCATTGAAAGCATTTGTCATGGGAGGGATATTAGTTTAAAGAATTGACTTATCTGACTTTTGATCTTATTTGTACAAACAGCAAGTTTTCTTTCAGATTTTCCTGGCCTGTACCATATTAAGTGCAAGCCAATTTTTCCAAGATAGCTACTAAAAATACCTGTAAACAACATGCATCTCTAGATGGTAGCACCAGACGAAGCTTAAGTGAGACTGCGAGCTGCAAGAAAGGGTCGGTTTCGCTGAACAACACTGCACGTGGATGTTACTGTGTCCCCTCAAAGCCTTCCCTTCTCCTGGCTGAACAATGCCTGTTTTCTCAGCGTCTCCTCACAGACAAGTGGTGCACCCTTGACCATCTTGGTGGCCCTCTGCAAGCTCCACTTCATCAACATCTTGATTGCCAGGAGTCGGGGGGGTCCAAAACTGGACACAAATAACTCCCGGTGAGGGTAACCGCTACCAAGTTCAAGATGGTAATTGCGTTCCTCAATCAACACCAGCTACACTCCCACTGCTATCACCCAGGCTGCCATTAGCTGTCATCCCTGCCAGCAAACACCGCTCACTCCTGTTTTCCCTTCTGCCCCTGGGATACCCCCCCGCCTTTTCCAGCTCCAACAAGTGAACTCACTTGGGGAGTTTTGGCCATTCTCATCATGGTCATTATAGGAGGTCGAAGCCTTAAAGTTTCTTTCAGGCAGCGGTCCAGCAAACTGAGATCCTTGAGCTGAAAGTGCAGAGAAAAACGTATGTCAAAACAGCAAAGTTTATTCAACACAAACAAAACAGTATTTTATACCATTTAAAAACACATTTAAAAAAAAAAAAATCGGAGTAAGCAGCTCATATTTACATGAGCCACCCTGATAATTTCTTTTTCTTCTATTTGATTCAATTAAGGAAATCTCTGAGCAGTGCAATCAAATACAACTAGTTCCTTACGGATCTGTCTCACAAGTGTTTTCTGATGCCTACTTACAAGGTCACACTGCATTCCTTTCCTCAATGTGAATATAAGGATCTTCCTCCTCTACAGAACTATAATTTCTTAAATAGACATAGTAGGAACTGTAATTTCTTTGATGAATACTGATTAAAAAAAAAAGTAGCAAGCTGAAAATTTACTTGGAGAGGAAGAGATGGAGGAACTGTATTAGATATATTGGCAAACAGTGTTGTTACAGAGTGACCCTGCTAGATTGTGATCCTAACACAAAGCATATGACTATATTTCACATTAGTTCATTTTTTGGGGGGTGGTTTTTTGGGTTTTTTAGTTTTCAATAAGCAGCTAAAAGTCTAAAAATACGCAGCAGGAATAATGTAAAATACAAACCTGGTCGTAAGTTAATGGTGGCAAGTCATCCCCACAAACTGCTTTTTGTTCTGCGTAGCACTGTTCTTGTATCGATTTGTCTCTGGCGATGAAGAAGCCCAGCCAGGCGCTGGTGGTGGAGGAGGTGTGCTGTCCCGCCAGCAGCAACCCAATTAGCATCCCAGCTATTTCGTCATCGGTCAGCGGACGGCCATCCCTAGGTTGAAAGGTGTCACGTTAGAGCTTCATTTGATCAGCTTTCCAGTTACGGTGTTTACAATTTCTTCTAATGTACTTCTTTCTCCTCTTTTGTTGCCTACCCCAAATGGGGCAGCCAAAGATCTAGGGGTCGGGGGAAGGGAAAACAGAGGGAGAGAGGAGGCTCTAGGAGCCTTAAAGAAAATCATTACTGAACAGCCAGCAAAGAAAGGAAGCAGCCTTATGGCCACTAATGAAAATCTCAGAAATCTGAATAACCATTTGCAAGTAGTTTTTATTGCTAGTAATTAGTTTTATTGCTAATACCAATTGACAGCAACAAAACCAATTCAGAACATAAGGGAACAGTTCTTACTTTTTGGTAAATAGCTTTAACTGAAGAGCTCAGAGCTCTAAAGCATCTATAAATGACAAGTCTTCAAACCCTTGGCTTACTTGTATGAAGCATCAAGTAGAGTTTGGAGCATGTCATCCTCCTTTTCCTCAGACTTTCGACGTTTCTGAATAACCTTGTAGAAAATATTCTTTATTTCCTTGTGTGCTCGATCTCGACGTCTGCAATTGAAAACACTTTGATTAGCAACTTTAAATAAAGTAGCACATAAAATGCTTATGAGGATTTATTTGGACATCTAGAATAGCTTTCAAGCAAGAAATGGCGGGGGGGGCGGGGTGGGGGGTGTGAGTGGAGAGCCCAAACAACAAAGTTGTTTACATAAAATACTTCAGTTGCTTCATCTGTTGTTTCTGGTACCTGAAGCTCGGTAGAGGCAGCCAACCTGGCAGAAGCCAAGCAGCGTGAGTAAAACCCCCATCCAAATCGGCATACAGCTGAGCCACTTTCTCATTCAGCAAGCTTCTGATTTCTTTCCCATGTAAGCAATGACTTGCTGTCAAAATGATAAGCTCTGAAAGCGCTTCAAAGAGGTCTGAGGAAAGATTTGAAAAATGTTACTGAAGATGCATTTCACTTGATATGTTTTAAAGTCATTGTTTATTTTGTAGAAAAGAAAAATAAGCAACTGGACATAGATGAGTAATTTTAAATAGAGTTTTAGATTGCTTTACTAGAAGAATGAAGCATCTAATTTTAAAATTCTTTGTATCTATCAGGTCTGTCTTCAAACAACTTTTTAAAATCATCATCCATTTCAACAACTTTTTTCTAAGGTATTTTTTTCTAGAAATTACTATGGAAGAGCTACTAATTCTTCCAGAGTAAGCCATGCAGCACAAACTCAATCCTTAATAAATACAAAAGAAGTCAAAAAAAACTTAGCCTTGAAAACCAAATCCATGGGAAACCAGTTAGTTTTGCTGGTCACTGAATTATTTATAAATAATAAAATGTATACATCTTAATATGATAATATATAATTTTATATTTAACTATATTACATAACTATATATTTAGAAATTATATACTTATATTTTTAAATACAATTTATAGTTATTATTGATTTTTTAAGTATGATACTGTGGTTTCAGCTACGACAGACTTGACTTTCTTACTAGCAGCTGGCGAGTGCTACGTTTTGGATTTGGGATGAGAATGCTGTAGCTAGCACACTGTGGTTTTGGCTGTTGCTAGCACTCAAGGCCTTTTCTGCTCCTCACACCGCCACCCCAGCCACTGGGCTGGGAGTGCACAAGAAGCTGGGAGTCTTTGTCTTAACCCATGAGTCTTCTCACATTTAGTCCTCCAGTTCTCTCCCCACCTCACTGAGGGGAGAGAGTCAGTGAGCAGCTGTGTGGTCCTAGTTGCTGGCTGGGGTTAAACCACAACATATATGAACATTATATATTTATTTATTTTCTAAATACATATTTAAAAAAAAATATTTCTGACACCATTATGCCACTGTGGGCTTGCAACAATAGTAATGGGCTATGTCTAGCAGGTTAGTTGGGAAAGACTGGTGGGAAATAAAATAATTCCACTTAGATCACTAACCCAACTGTATCAGCTTCAAGGATGCAGTTCTTCAGTGTAGAAGATCCCTGAGCTAAGATCTGACAGGCTTTGGGAAATCGGAGCAGGATCTTTTCCTAGGGACTAAGAGGTGGTTACACTGACCTGACTCATATCATACAAAATGAGCACGACTCAGCCAAGCAACAGGTATGCTCACTATTAGCCAACTAAGAAAGTGAAAGTAAGATAGGCCTTTGCTTCTGACAATCATTTTCTGTGCAGATTTATTCTCCAATAGCCTTAAATTTGATTAAACAAAATCTACTTTGCACATGTGTCTTCTGATATTCCATACAGTACTACCTATGTCATTTTTCATTTTTTTTAATACTGCAGTAAATCATTTACAAAAACATACTGCATTGGCTTTCATTCCTTCCCAGAAAATCTGAGAAAAAGAAATGCATCTGATCTTGCTTACTTTTCTCTCCACTCTCTCCCCACGCTTTGAAATATTCCTTTGTTTCTCCTTCAATCACAGATACGTGCTGTTTAAACTGGGCAATATTTAGCCCAGTTTTGAGCATCTTCTTCTGTTCCAAAAACACCTAGAGGAGCCAAGACAGAAAAAGCAATCAGTACAAGGATCATCATATTAATGTAATTAACAACATACTATAATTTGTACTATAAGAACATACAGAAGTAAAAAGAAATTAGGATCGTGGAGTATAACAGATACTCAAATTTAAACAATAGATAATATTCCATTTTTCAACTTTGTTGTTCCTCAAGCAAAAGTTTAGTAACATCCAAGTAAAATATTAGCTCAAGGGAGCTGTAAGTCTCTCTTTTACAGTACCAAAACAAAAAATCATTTTAATATCTTTGTTAAGCTTTATCCCTGAAGATATAAGAAGCATTCAAGATTGCAATATGGAATGCACTTGAGATACAGAATCACAAATGTAAATCAGACCTGTCCGCGCAAAGTCTGGATTCAGTCTGTGCTCCTTCTTACGTGGCCTCCTTGCTTTCTCTCCCCCAGAATGCCTGTCTTCTCTCACGCAACGATACCTTAACTCTGGCCTAGACAGGCACCTTTCTTTTACAAAGCCCTCTGATCACTGCCCAGGAATCAAACTGCTTCCTAGGAAAATGGTGAGTTTCACATCCTTCTCACTTATTCCTCTTTTTCTTTGTATAGACTCATAGCTAACAAACCTACTGGTAAAAAGTCCATTATTAGGGGAGAACTATTCAATAGATTGACGGGACATCTACTCAGAAAATGATTCAACGAATTTTTAAGTGCAAATCTACACTATACCATGAGCAATAGACCAAAAATTGCCTTCCCACCAAGGGCTCTGCATGTACTATAAAGTTATTCACAAAACAAAGGGTGGAAGAAGAAAGGTTACTTCCTAGAAACTTCAAAATGCAGAGGGGACTCCAGCAGTCTGTCAGAGGGTACACATGCTAGCGCATCTCCAGCTTGATGGAGACAGGAGTCTGTCCACCTCAAATGTGGCTTCTGCAGTTTAAGAGTCTGTTGTGCCAGACAACACACACAAACAAGAAAGGAACTTATGCTCAGCTGGGAAAGAACGCCACATGACACGGCCACTGTGCTTCCAGACCCACACAGGCTGCATTCTGCAAACATACATAGACTGATTTTTACCTGAGCAAGACAAACCTTGTGGTGCTAATTATCAAATTAATACTCCTATATCTAGATTCGGCATGGCATAAATGAAAAATTTTCACGCCCAAAAGCTCTCTCAGCAAGACCTAAAGTTGCTTGTAAGGCAAAAGTAAACTGCAGTGAGTGACACGCTAGAAGGGAAGGGAAAAGAGACTCACTCATTAGGTTTTCCTCTATAGTTGGATTAGATGGTTTCAAGGGCAAAAAATAGCATCCAGACTGACAAATGGCCAGGTAGGTAAGTAAAGTAACCTAAACGTCTTCAGTCCCGATTATCCAACTGAGACAATTTAGCTGCAATATGCCTGAATTGTGTATGAACACACAACCCCATCACAGAGTGCCAAAAGCTCAGGCAGGGCTGCCTACTCAGAATTTAAATCATGCTACTTCTCTACTCATATTTAAAATACATACCATATTAGGCACATCATAAGCAACTCCCTTGCCAAAAACTGGTGTCGTTAACCGAGAGTATACATCTTCTGCATTCAAATCTTCATTTTTACTGTTGAAGAGTAGAGCAGCAGCATCACTACCCAGTAGGTATGTGAATGTCTTGCCAACCATAGTGAAACTGAACACAGGTCCATACTAACAGAAAAAAACAAACCAGGTTATTTTAAATAAGAACAACACAAATAATTAAATCTGCATCTCTTTATGTACGTGCTTCCATAAATCACTTACTCTCCTAAGAAGTGTCTGGAGATTTAATACAGATACAAATATTTTAAGCCACATTTAAATTCTGTTCTCAATATACTTACTAGTGACATCTAATGATATAACATACACAAATGTTCTTGTACGTTTAAAAAAACATAAATAAAAGATCAATTACACTACAAAAACTAACAGGGAGATTATAGCACATATAGCCTCCAGTAATCTACAAACACTGTCTGAAAAAATTCTGGATTTGGAGTTATGCACAGGTAATTAAGAGCAAATACGATTTTAAAGATCGTCTCCAGCAGATCTTCACAGACTAAATTTGGCTTCCTTAAAGTTAACCAAGGTAAGATTTAAGCTTAAGTTTTAGACAATGTGAAACAGATCATTAAATCTTCTTTCAACGGAATGAAGGCTCTACTGCCTTAGGCCATGTCTTTGGGGCTGTTATGCTACAAAACCTACTAAGATTTTATACACCAGCCCTTTTAACATTGGAAAGGGCCTTAAAAGGCATCAAATTGCCTACGCAGGTGGTCAGCTACATTCCAGCCTGGTCACAGATTAGTAAAGAGTGAGATTAAAAATTCCCAATAAGGCAAGAAATAACATCATGAAAATGACTTTTAATTAACTTGTGATTCAGCTATGATCATTACCCAAATACACAGACACAGTTTTTAAAATCTGAAACACAAGACATATCTCAGAAAACACTATTCCTCTAACAACGATGTACATGAAGAGATCTGAAGAAACCGGAGCCAACTCTGCATACTACATTCCATATTCAAGGCAGGAAATGAGAATGAACTCATTTTAAACAGGTTCTACAAAGATAACTTAACAGATACACAAAAATATTCTAGCATATGCTCAGCCAGTCATGTGGGAAAATATACCTTGTCATAAGCATTCTCCAAAAACTCAATTGGACTTTTTCCAAACGCGATTGCATGTCCAAGGAAAGGGATGCTTGATGAAATATAAGGTGGGTATTTCTGAGGAACAAAGGAAAAGTAAATACTGAGATTTCTTCAGAGAATAATAAAATCATGTCCATTTACATAAAAACTAAACACAGAGAGGCTTTATACATGTTTCATTTAAACTTTTTTGTGAAAAGGCAAACCTTTGACAACTGTTTATTTTCTTAGAGTAACAGTGAGCCACATTTAAAAGAAGCAGAGGTTAAAATAAAATTAATGCACTTAAGATTCTTGTTATCCCGCCTCTGAAAGCAAAGCAAAAAGATACTGCAGTCAGAAACAAAACGATTTGTTAAAGAATCCCCCAAAAGCATCAACCTCAGGTTGGCAACGAGTTTCATACACCGGTAGGAGCTTTATTTTAAAGCTGCACTGACGAGACGGGGCCGGGGCCGGGCCCGGCCTTTGCTCCTACAAAACCCGAGCCCCTCCGCTTCCTGCGGGACCCGGTTCCCACCGGACACCGTTCCAGGGGAGGCTGCGGGGGACGCTCTCGCTCCCGCACGCCGGCGCTTCGCCGCCCGTTCCCGTGCGCTCCCCGCGAAGGGGGTCTCCAAGGGCTAGCCGCTCCCCGGCCCACCCGTACCCTGACGGGAGGTCGCCCGGATGCCCCGGCGCTCGCCCCGCCGTGACCACACCCTCCGCGGGAGGCTGGCGGAGCCCTCCGGGAGCCCTGCCCCGGCCCACCGCCTCTCCCCAGCCTAAGGCGCCGCGCCTCCCCCGCCCCCAGCGCCCACCTTTCGGTCGGACCCGACGTGGCGCCGGTAACCCAGCTGGAACAGGTAGCCGAGGCTCAGGGCGAAGGCGGAGGCGGCCAGCACCAGCGAGAGGGGGCTACCGACGGCCACCCGCTCCAGCAGGGACCCGCCGACCTCCGTCAGGCTCAGCATCGCCTCAGCGCCCCACGGGCCGCCGCCAGCCGCGCGACTGCACGCGCCGTGCCGCGCCGCGCCACGCGCCGGCCACGCCCACCGCCGCGCTGGGCCGATCTCTGCCCATGTGACGATTGCCGGCGTCTGAGCCAACCGGCGGCCGCCGCTCCGCGGGGTGACGTCGTCTGCCGGGTTGTGAGAGGCGCCATTGGGCGGGCGCGGAGCGGTGGGCGGGCCGGAGGCGGTGGTTGGCGGCGGGCGGGGAGGGGGGGCTCGCGCGGGGGCGGTGTCGCCCTGAGGGCGGAGCGAGGAGCGGCGGCCGCTGGGGATCCCGAGCTCGGGGCTTCTGGTTCTGGCCCTGAGCAAAGGTTTTACCTTGTTGCCTGCGAACCCTAAAGGCTTTCCAGTGCGAAAGGAAATTCATCGACGTTGTAGTGACTGGGAAGGAGTTCCTTAATACTTACAAGCTTGGACAGTCCTTCCGGGAGACACGGTCACTGGTGGTGACTTGACGTTCAGTACCCTCAGTTTATGAAGTAAGGATCTACCTGGTGGCAACAGAGTCGGTCAATTTCTTTCAGGTATCAGGATTTCCAGGTTAGATTACCTGTATTTGAATGCACTGGGTTTATTTCATTGTTGTGTAACAGCAAATATTTAAATTTTGGTTTTCAAAGGCGAGCAGAAGCCCATTCCCTAGTCCCTTATCATTTAGTCTAAGGGTGAAATTCTCAGGATTCATCGCTGATGGTGACAGGTCTGGTCTGGCACCTCCACTGACAGCTTCTGCAAGGACTGGGTTCAGTTCTCCAGTGCCCTTTTTGGCTGACACAAGCAGTGCCTGTTTTCTCACACCGTGAGACATTGTGGCAGCGCTCATCTCAGCTGAGAATTCACATTCGTACCTTTTTTCAGGTAAATTGCTTCTTGATCTATTTTCAGCCACGTTATCACTTTCCTCATTGCCAGCTCCTGTAGGAACTTCATGTGAAGTATCACTCAAACTTTTCAAAGTTAGGTCAGCTACTTCAGGATTCTCTGATGAATGTAATGGGTCTTTCCTAGCATCATTAATTGGAATCTCACAAAAGCTTTTGTTTAGTCCTTTTGTATTTAGATGACTTGGAATTTCATCTTCATCTTTCTCCACAGACACTGTTCCTTTTTCTGGGTTGCTAATTGATTCTTATCACTATTTTCAAGAAATCAAACTGTAAGTGTGACACCTATGTGGAATAATATGTTTTAACATTGCTAGACTGAGCTAGCACTTGTAAGGCATCTTGATAAAAACCTAGACTTCTTCCGCATTTGTGAAGTCTCCTACTTTTGTTGACCACAAAAAAAAAGGGGGACTATTTTACTGCCGTGCTTGCCACTTCAATACCTTGTTTTTTCAGAAAATAGACTACAGATCACAAAACATGTATCAGAGATGTGCGATTTCTTGTTTGACAAGAGGCTGCCCAGCAGATGTTCCACAGTTCTCTGGAGCTCTGTTTGTACGTTCTTCCTGCTTTAAACTTTTAATTTGTTTATGATATATCATCATAAACAGTATTTTTCCAGCTTCACTTGACAAACCAAAGGCATTACTTGGTCTTTTCCTCTCACCTTACAGGCAGATTTACCCCGTCTCACTTTGTAAGTCTTTAAACATGAGTCCCTCAAATAGATCGACATTTTTTCCTAGTTCCTTTAATGTAAGTCTTTCTGCTGATGGGGTAAAGTTGTACAAAATTAATATAATATCCTGATCTTGAATTAATAAAAAAGCTTAAAGGTCAAGTGGGACCTTTGCAAACCACATACATTGTTTCTGTTGAGCTTGTGCCTGCGTTTTCACAGTAACAGCCTATTTTCTGCAGCAGATCTGGCTGGCAACACAATGGCTAACCTCAGATCCTGCAGGTTTTGCTTCACTGTGGCACAAGGCACCCAGTTCTAGGTGCGTTCACTCCTCACCCAAAGCAAGGTCTGGACTTAGAGATAGACTGCCCTCAGGTCAGTGTGCTAGGCTAACAATTAATTAATCCACTTGATAGAATTGTGCCTTTTTTAAAGTTTTAAGTTTTCAGTAGTTATTTTGCCTTGTGCTGCCCGGCTGGAGTTTTCTACTGTCAAATACTGGCTTTTAAAAAAGTGCCTGTTGGCTAAGCTACAGGAGTTGAGCTGAGTGTCTCCTGGTTACAAAGGCATAATTTTCAGACTTGCCATTCCTGCAGCTTGTTTTCTTTTGGTTTTGTGGGATTTTTTTTTGTTTGGTGCAGGTAGGAGGGTTGTTACTAGTGGTCTCTAGAGTATGAGACTTTTCTCTGTTCCGATTTTTCCTTTCCCCACTTTAGATGAAAGAATTGTACTCACCTTCCTTGTCACAGCAACACAACGGAAACTCTGATGTGCCCAGGTGCCAGCAGCCTGCCAGGAAACCGGACTTCTCACTGCTGAGCGGCTCCACCGACGCAGCATCTGCAAGCTTCTGGTTTCCCAGGACTAACAGGTTCCAGTTTTCCTGATGAATTCCTGAGTGGTTCTGAGGTGCACTGCCTTAGTTTGTAGTCACTGTGGGACCTCCCTTAAATCCTCTCTGATGATCTTCCCACACACCTTGCAAAGATGAGCCTGGTACAAAATTTGCAAATAACACCTCCTTGGTAAGACATTTGATGGCACTTTCACAATGGCTGCAATAATAAAACAACAAACACGACTCCTTGCAAAGTTTATTAGGTAGTAATAAATAAGAATTTAGCAGAAAGAACTATAGAGCAATAAGGCATATTAATACTATTGTTCAATAGTATGACACATTTTAACATTTTTCCTCTAGTTTTCTAACAAAGTGCTATGTAGAGAAGTGTATTTCTGATACCAGTGCCAACTGATAGCAAGGATGCACCGTGAAGGACCCGACTGTTGCATTATTTACCTTAAATAAAATATAACAATCCATGAAAATTTACTGTTATTTATGCCAGAGAAGTTTACATAGAAAGTATAGCTTGCTATGAAGATTACAAAATACAAAAGTCTCCTGTCCACTTTTTTAAACTGCTTACTACTTTAATTTCTTAAACTGCACTTACTAGTAGTAAGGTATAAGTGAAGTTACTACACAACAGCAGTTCCAAACATTCATTTTAACTTTTATTTGAAAACTTAGAGGCAAGTGCTAATTTTTTTTTTAAATCTTTTTTACAAAATATTGCACACTGTTTCAGCATGCAGTTTACGTAGAAGAAATAGTCAAGTGCACTTAAAACCCTGAAATACAACCAGAACTTTTAAAGATGTGTGTTATGGATACTAGTTTAACATACAAGGATGTGTTTCAGACTGCACAGGGTCCCACCTTACACTTCGGACCCAACTTGTTGAGAGTCACTACTGACCCTGCAAGGAGCAGACAGGACGCTTGCAAAATGCATCTGCCTTCTTTACATTGTCAGTCTTCATTCCTGCATCCTGCACTGCTATGTAGCCTCAAGGAACTGAAGTAATGACTAGGAAAATTAGTTTAACATAAATAAGTTAGTACCTCCTACGTGAGTTGTCATTACTGCAAGTGTGTTGCAATCCAGGGTAAGATTTAATAAATGTCCTGAAGTCCTCTGAGTAAGATTCATTTGTAAATCTGTATCTCCCCCTCCTCCATATACACATTTTATATTGCACAGCAAAAGTAACAATCCAATTTTTTTAAAAAAACAAGCATGCTAAACATTTAATATGGCTTCTGAATGATTTAAAGTATTTCCCTTTTGACATCCTCATGCGATATTTTAGAATAAATATGAATACAAAGTATGAGAAAGCAAAGAGTAAAAATAAAGCCAGCTATAACATTTGTCAGGACAAATAAAAAACCAAGAGTTTATCAAAAGTTGTTAAAAGGTCTGGCTGGTCTTTTTAGCATACTTATCAACAGTATCTTTAAAAATAAAGTGTGTCTACAAAATACTGTAACATATAAAACCTCCTTGATGTTCCACAGAATGACATGAAAGGTAAATAGTTTAACTGACACTTGCTCAATGGCACTGGCAGTCCCATAGTCTTCTGGGAACAAACGCCTTTCTTGGTTCACGCTCGCACAACTCAGTAAACCATTTACATTTCATTAACTTTACTGGTTAAGCTCAAGACCTACAATAGCTTATATATGAAACACAAAACTATTTATAAAAATAATGAATATATTGTATAGGGTTTTTTTAAAAAAATAAACCATGCAGCTTCTGTACAAAGTTAAAAAACTGTACAAATTGACTTTTCTATTGTGTAAAATTCATGTACATGGAAGTCTTCTGTTACGATGAGCAGTAAGTGGGTTTTTGCTTAGCTGTAAGATGCTGTTTCATAACTGTTGTTCATTTCCATCATTCATTTCTTTCACTTGGCATTAACTGGCCATTTAACTTCATCAGAAGTTTTACGACAAGACCTGCCTATATAAATACAGACAATGAAATTCTAACAGCATTTCAGAACTATGACACAATTAACTTAAGCATATGACAAATGCAAGTAGATACAGTAAGTAAGAAATTGCATCATTTTAGAAATAAGGAAAACAAAACCTAGACTGTTCTCAGATACCAGAAAGTTTCAAAACATTGAATCACTCCACTCCCGGTAACCACCTTAGTTAAGGTGGTTTTGATAGGTGTTTTGATAAGAATCAAAAGCAACTACTGTCAAAGTATGCAAGATACTCAAGTTGTAATTCAATGCACATTTTAACATGGCATTGTTACCCCTCATGCAGACTTACAGGTAAAACAAGCATTTTCCATCAGACATCCACAAACACTATCAAAAGTCACTGGCAGAAATTGCAGTTGCTTCATAACATGGCCTTTAGAGATCCTCAGTTTTATCTAATCTCTAACTCCACCAGTTTTGACAACAAAGTTATCAGCTCTAACTCCGTGATTCTCATCATATTTTGAATTACCCTGGGATTGGGCATATGCAACAGTTTCAATTAATAAAAAAAAATTTACCCTAATGATTTTATGTATTTTGAATCCTAAAGGCTAGGAAAACAAGCAAACATTCTGAAATATTAAAGTTTTAAGATTATTTTTGGGGGGGCTTGGCTTGGGCTTCTTTTATACTGTACAAGGGTGGTCAACCTCAGGAAAGGAGCCTGACTAGTTTAGAAAAAAAATGGCAATGCTTACCTGTTTGGTATGCACAATAAAGCTCATTTTGTTTTCCAGACTGTGGATTTGAAAACATGTATCTCCATCTCCCAACTGCCACATAAAGCAACCATATTTTAGGCTGATAAGTAAAGCCTACAATGAAATGTAGGAAAATGTCACTCAGAAAATATTCTCCACTTAAAAACTGAACTGTTCTTAGTTCACTTAGACAAGACTCTGACTAATAACAGTACGTTCCACAATCTAGTTGTAGCTAATAAAGTAGCCAAGTGGAAAAACACAAGGCTTTCTCTTAGTAGTGCCTTATAAAGATCTTATAAAAATCGTGGAAATTTTCCCAGTCAAGTTTAACCACACAGTGCGATGTGAAATGACTGGTAGCACAAAGGATTTAAGAGAACGGAATTAAGCTTATCAGTTATCATTGGCAGTTCAATCCAGCTGACCTTTGTTTCCATGTTGAGGAGGTGCAGCCCTTTTACATTTACTCCTACATACACTTTGATGACCTTATGGCTACTTGAACTTGCTTTGGTGAATATCTGTCCTGTAAAAAAGGCTGCTCCGTAAGTAGGAATTTCCCAGCAATTCTGCAAGAACATGCGCTGAAGGTGATGCATCTCTTTACTTACACCTTCACTCGTGCTGAGGTTCTAGAAATAAAGAACAATGGCAATCAACAAGTCTTCCCAAATAGTTGTGGTTGGTTAAAGAAAATCCACTATTTAGTGGAACTCCTGCTAAATGAGTATTCCCGAAGTGCTTTCCCAGCAACCGTTTTCTATATCTAAATTAAACCCCAGAGCCACAGAAAAGCTCAGATGCCCGAAGAGACCAGAGGCAGAAAGCACGTGCCTGTATGAGCCTCAAAAATCATAGCCACAAGACACCTGACCTCTGCAGGGCCCCACAGTTTTGCCTTTCAGATGTGGGACTCCTGCGGGATGAGAAGCTACGCACCCAACTGACCCTAAAAGCATCATGATTCTTAACACTAAGCGTTCTTCCTCCTTTAAGGGGTCCAATCCAGTGAGGCACAGTAAGATGAGCCTCTTCTGGGGGATGTACATCCCCCAAAAAACCACAGATTTATTTTTTTTCTTTTCTAAGCAAAATACAGGTGCAGATTTCTTTTCTTTAGTGGAGCCCTCATTCAGAATGAGATAGGCTTCTGTTTCTTTCTGTTTCTGTTTCAAGCTCCAACAGGGTAGGTTTAGATTGAACATTAGGAAGGAATTTTTCACAGAGAGAGTGGTCGGGCATTGGAATAGGCTGCCCAGGGAGGTGGTTTAGTCACCGTCCCTGGATGTGTTTAAGGGACGTTTAGATGTGGTACTGAGGGATATGATGTAGGGGAGGACTTTGTAGAGTAGGGTAAATGGTTGGACTCGATGATCCCAAGGGTCTCTTCCAACCTGAATGATTCTATGATTCTATGATTCTTCCTCTTCAGTAGAGTGAAATAGTCACAGCAAAGGATCGCTGGAGTGCTCCCACCTCAAAACAGACTGATGTGAAGTACCTCAACAAACACAAAACTTGGCTGGGCCACGCTCCAGATGAGAAGGCACAGGCTTGAGGGAGAACTCACGTCTTCAAGAGTTACCACACTGGGTATGGTGGATGCGACCAACCTCTTGAGATCCTCACTCTGCATTACAGCTTATCTGAACTCTACACAGCCATTTTTAAAATGCAAAATATACAAATATCTTTGGAAGAAGAGATTGCAACTCCTTTCCCCTTCCCTTATACCCCAAAATTATGGCTATCGGATCCCTAACATAGAAGTTACACTGGCAAAAATGACTTTGTGGATCTATTGCTACAAGCAGATGTGAAAATACAAGCCAGAGCAGATTTCTTTACATGTATGTCTGCATTGACAATATCCCCAATAGACACGCTGAAGATAAATGCACAGATGACAACAGAACATCCACATTTCTGGCTTTATATACCAGTATTGTTATTCATTAACTGTCAACCAGAGAGTCAAAAAAAGTTAAGACAGGATTTTCTGTTATTTATCTCACCTTGTATTCATGAAGTATCCTGTTTGTCCAATGAGGGGCTTTACTTTTTAGTTTAGTGATTGGTACTATAGATTTTAGATTTTCTTCACTAAGAGAAAAACAAAGCAGAAAAAAAGTTTTTCTTCAGTAAACAAAGAGGAAAAAACAAAGTCTGCCAATTTCCATCTTCAAGCCTCATGTTGAGCAGACAGTCAGATCCTACTCTATCTTGTCTCATCAGGTGAGAAGCTTTCCTGAAACGTAAGCTAAGGCTTCCTGAGATACAGTGTGATTCTCAGCTTGTTACTGGAGATCCAGCTCTGTGCGACACACTTTGTGTCCTGCACACAAACACGGAGGGAGAGGAAATGCTCGCAGCAGAGCACGAGGCTCTTCCTTGGTTACAGGCCAGTTTAGTGAATTCCAGTTTGGAAGCCAAAATTGTATATGAACAGCCATTAACACCAGAGTATCACATACTGGGAAAAGATGACAGCCTATAGATACTCTTCCCTTCATTGCTGTATTCAGCACCACCAGGGACTTGGCCTGATTAACTTCCACGTGAAAGTTTAATATTACATGACACGGAATTGAAGCTATTTATATAAAGTGACTTTAAAAAAACAAAACAAAACAAAACAAAAAAAACCCCAACCCAAACCACGGGAAACTCAAAACTTAGTGGTACAATCTATTTAGTCATTTTAAAACCATGTTTCTCAGTCACTGCACACATGAGCTACCAAGCAAAAGCCCTGCACAGGACAACGCATCCAGATCTTTAAGGCCAGGATACTCTCATACTAACAATAGCCTGGATATATTTTTTAAATGACCTGTCTTTTAATAAACATTTAGTGAACTACAAAAATATTCAGAATATAAATCTCTTCATCCATCTGAAGAAGAGCAAGGCAAGATATTTACCAACACTTTCATTTTAATATGGGTGGAAACCATGCCCAAACGTCCACAAATCTCTTTATCCGGCCCAAACTATCTTTCCAAGTAGTCCTGTCTGTAAGAGTCAAACACTTCCATTGAGCAGGATCAACTCGGAGCCCTGTTGTTGATTTGCCTCAGTGCGGAAAGGAACACCCCGCTGCAGCTGCTGGGATTCGGCAGGAGGCGGTTCCGTATTAAACACCAGCTGCCTTCAACTGCAGCCTCCTGCGGGTCGGCCGTCACACCTACACCCACTCCTCCTGATGCTCACCTACCAACTGTGGAACTGCAGGACGAGGTGGGCTAACGGCGGAACGGACTGAACAGCCCACCGAAAGGTTTTCCCTGTCATTCCCCTAGCTCACTGTGTAATGGTACAGTCTCTGCTTCGGACAGAAGGAAGAGGAAGGAATGAACAAGCGCAGCCAGTACAGCCAGCCCTTCCAGAGGCCACCCGCACTTACGTCTGTGTTAGCTGTAGCAGAAAATGCACCCTGATTTACTGATGGTGGAGAATACAACCAAAAAAAGCAAGCCAAGAGAGCTGAGTTGATGCTGTGAATGAGAAGAGCTGAGAAGTATGGCAGCACTCCAGAGCGGCAAAGCTGTTCAGAGCATGAATGAACCGAGGGAGATGGTGGGGGGTGGAGGTGCACACACAGCAGAGAACTGAAATCCTGCTGAAAAACTGCTGTAGAAATGCATGTGGGAGGAAAAAGCCATACCCAGAACAGCTCAGATACCCTTGTACTGGCAAGCAGAGAGAAGGGGAGAGAAAGGCATGATCTGGCAGAGCCCTACTGATGCTCTGTTTCTGACCAGTTTGGTGTAGCAGTTCACATACAAACGATAGAACAGAAATAATATCTCTGCATTGTCTGTCCTCTTCAAAGAGGGAGGACAGCCAGTCCCCGAAGCTAGTCTAACTGGACATACTCAGCGGCTTCTTCAGCGTCGTCCAAAGTCTCAGTCCTGTCAAACCCTCCATTGGCACGAATACTGTTACTTATTTTGGTATTACTGTAGCTCAGTATAGACTTAACAGAGTACAGAACCTCCGTCTCTCTGCCTGGGACTGCAATAATTAACATTATTATATTTACCAGACTCTACGTCCAGCTTCTATTAATGCTAGAAGGGTTATGCAATTAGTCTGAACTAGAGCTCAGCAACGGATAAAAATAATAAATAAGCCATACCTAGAATGTAAGAGTTCCATTCTAAGTGCAACCTAAAAACACTTAACCTAAACCTATAATTTTAAAGTTTTTAAATGCACATACTTACTTTAGAAAGCCCTGTTTATGTTTCTTGCTCTCATAATTTCCATAGACTATTTGTAGAAGCAGACTTGCCAGTGTGATCAGCTTGGCATCAGGTGATGTATAGAAACCCTTCAGTAAATTATACCTGGCTTCATCAAAAAGGATAAGAATAGCCAATGGATCCTCAATCTGTTGAAAAGATTTAAGTAATATGATTTCTTTGTAAAAGAGCTATATGAAAATGAGCTATAAATACAATTTCTCATCAATTCAGAGACAGAAGACAAAGGTGGGATCCTGACTGAAGGATGAATTTTAGTAATGCTTTGTAATAGAAAAAATAGCATATTTTCATTGACCTAATTCAACACTTCACTGATCTCACACACTTACAAATTAAAGGTGACTAGCATACCATGCCCAATCAAAATGTTCACAGAAATACTGACATCTTTTTTTTTTTTTTTTACCCAGGAATCCAGTTTCAATAATATGTTTGAATAATCCCATTCAGAATTGACCAATTAAATACCTGAAAAATCACAGCACAAGGAAGATAAAATAAGCGGGGTAAGTTCTTTTTAGCTGTATGACAGACATAAGACTGAGGCACACAGACTTACGAGAAACCAGACAGCTGGGAAAGTGAGAAAGAGCGAGAGAAGAGAGGGCAGGAAGGTGAGAAGGAAGGAGGAAACTAAAGACTCAAAACTATTACAGAAAAGGAGAGGAGCGGGCCAGTTTAAATAAGCTTGGAAATTACTACAGTCATTAAACACACTGAGTGTTGATGGGTCACAGTGTTCTGACTGACATGCTATCGCTTCCACGTACAGACCTTTTTTTCTATTTCCAGTGGAAGTCTCACATCTCTTCTCAGGAAAAGCTGTGAAGTTTCCCTTTGAGGATCCAGGTTTGTCAGTTCAGTGAATATTTCAGGCCAGTCTCTAATATGCTGCAAAGGCTTGTGATATGGCTTCAGTTGGAGGCCTGAAAAATAATGGGTGTTTTTTTTAAATAAACAAACAGGTAAGGTAGCAGCAAGGACTATGACAGCAAAGGCGCCCTGTAACAGTAAGGCAATCTGGACCAAACTTCCTAGACGAAATACATTCTAGATGCCACGGTGACACAGGGTCAGACCTATGGAGGTACCAAAACAATGGCTAAAATGCAGAATCTCTCTATAGCTCTGAAGGCACAGTTTGGAGACATCAGACTGTAAAGACTGGGAGTTGAGCCAGCAGGACAGCTTAAGCAGAGGAAATAGAAAAACTGGTTTCAGTCCCTATACAAAAGATCTAAAGAGGGAGACCTACAGGGATTAGTGAGTCTCTGGGAGGGGCAATGTCAGTCTAGATACAAATTAATTCCTAAAGGATGGTTTTTAAAAGCTGACAGAAAGGTGTTAGTACAGAACTGTCAGAGAGCATGCTTCCTATTTTCCTAAGAAACTACTGTTTTCCTCTAAAGGCAAGCAGAGATAAAAAACTACAATAAACTCTCAAGTATAACAATCTTCCTCATTACTTACTGAGGTTCTCAGAGCAGATCCAGATAGTGAAGTACTGCTGGGTCTCTTGAGACAAACGCATCCCCTCCATTATCTGCTGTACAGTAGTATTGTTTCCATGTTTCAACTCAACAGAGCGATATGACCCATCCATACGATAAATTCGTGCCTTTTCATACTACATAAACATTTAAACACATTAAACAGAACTTGTTAAAATCCCTTCTGTTGGTGCTTCTGAAGAGAAAAGCAATATTACTATAATTCAACAACATCCATGTTGTTGAGGAAAAGAGCACTGCACAACTCCTGCATATTTACTATTTATCAAAACTGCTTGTTTCATGTCCTACGCGTGTTCTTATATGGTGCTTCTTACCACAAGAACTCCAAGAAAGAGCTTACTGATATTTTGGAGACTTCATGTCTGTCGAACTCAAAGGCAAGAAGGCATTTAAAAGTTCCAGGAGGGATTTGGGCTCAGCTGCCTATGCATATCCCAAAATGCCCACCTCACTACTACTGGTAGGTTATGAATTATTGCCCTCATTAGTCTATACTAAAAAGACTTATTTTTCAGAGGGAAGCACCACCCTTTACACAGACCCCAGTACAGAAAGAATACAATCTAAGATCTTTTAGCACTTCTATAATATTACTAAAAATAAATCATTTGCCCCTCCAGAACCCCCATAGCTTTCCCTGAATTGCATATGGGCCCAGAGTATGCCTCCTGAAAGACATACTTAAACATGAATCAGGTGCTTAAAGCATATACACACAAGTCATAAATCAATGAAACTTCTTGTTTTCATCTCTATTGGGTTAAATGTTTCAGCTGCTTGAATAAAACAGTTGCAGGAATTTGTTATTTCCCTTCTTCAAATCTACTTAGTTGTCAAGAACTGAGACATCAATCCTAAAATCTTCTGGAAAAATGGAAAAAAAGAATGTCTTGGAAAATGACAACTGAGTGAAAATGAGGCTGTAATAGAAAAGATCAGTCTATTTTTGCTGCAGTAGTCACTGTGTCCTATTGTAGTAACTTCTATCTTTTTTTTTATTTTAAGGTATTAATTCAATCATAATAAGCGACAAGGTAATATCACCTATTATGCTGTGAAAACTACTTAAAATGCGTACATTAGTCTTTTAGTCATTAGACACACACATGCCATTTAATCAACTGCATAATAAAATCCCTAAAATAAAGGAGGTAAATTCATTAATTATTTTGGGAGTTTCATTCACGTAGAGTGAAATGAAGAGAATTTAAAAATCTTGAGAAACTGACAGGTTTACTGCCACCTACCTACAGAGGTACAAGTTGCATCTGAAGTCAAAGAAAAAGAACAAGTGCTTTTATATTTGTCTAATTTTAAATCTACTTCAGGATGACAGAAATCGCATTGTAAATTTTGTTTACTATCCTGGCTAGATCCCCACTGATGGCCAAGGGCTAAGAAAGCCTACACCGAAGTGAAGCCTGTTTTGTAGCAGCCTACATTTAGCCAGCTGAACGCTCCTGTTCATGGACATGCAACAACACACATGGCAAGTGGTGCTTCTGTGATCAAAAGTAAACATAAAATTGGCAGCTGATATGATGCTCCTACAAGTAGATAAAAACATCACATTTCATTCTGGCATGTATTTCTTGAGCAATAAATATAGATAGAAACATTTCAAGAGACAAAGCCTCAGTTTGTTGATATTTACACTAGGAATTCCAGTATACTGCACGTTTCCAACAACAGCTGTGAGCCTAGCTTTTCTACAGGTTTATGCGTAAATTAAATAGAAACTTTAAACTACTTAGAAAATACACTCATACAGGTTTGTTTATGGCTTCCTTCAGCAGTTTTGCAGTTTCCTCCCAGTCATTTTGTTTGTTCTCTTCACAGACATTCAGTGGAGATCTTCCTTGTTGATCGGTAATGTGCTACAAACAGAAACACTGATAATACATTGTTTTCACTGGAGACAAACATTTCCACATTTTTTCATATACTGAAAATCCTCGATCCTAGCTTTTGAACATTTAATATATATCCAATGGGAAAAGCAGAGATAATGAAAAATATTTAAACATTTTTTGGTAATCTCTCAACAGGATCATTGTGTTTACATATTGTGGTCTGGACACAAAATATTTCACATACACAAGCTTGAAACTCTTGCTGAAACTGTTATTTCTATACACAAACAGAACTTACTCTGTCAATTTCTGGATGATTTAGAAGAATTTGTACTATTTCAGCATGCCCCCCTCCAGCAGCAAAATGAAGAGGAGAGCTAAGTTGGCCGTTCAAAAGATTTGGATTGCATTTCCCTTTTTCCAACAGCATTCGAGTGGCTTCAACTTTTCCATACCTGCAGACAGGTTTATAGCAGAACAGACACAGCAAACATGAGATAAAATCTTTTTCAGATAGTCCTAAATATGAAAAGTGTACTTCCATGTGTAAGAGTTTTTAGCTTTGAAATGGCACCAATGACAATGGAATGTTAATAAGTTTGTAGAAATTAGTATCAGTTCTGCACTTCTTTGGTAACCTTTGGTCTAGTAACCATTTATTGGATTAATTACAGACAAGCTGAACCTTGCTTTGAATTAGCTAAGTTTGGGTAGTTCAGCCTTGCCTGAAAAATAAAATAAAATAAAAAGTCTATGTGAGAATCAGAGGAAAGCTTCTGATTGTCATGCAGATGGATCCTGAGGACTCAAGCCTCACACTGGTAACTAGTAAATCTTCTGTATACTGTTTATGCAAACTTTCTGGCAAACACTAAAAAATAATTTTTTTTAATATCAAAATTTGATTTTCATGTTATTTGTATCATCGGACACTACTATAAATACAGAAAATTAAAGATAAAACAGAAGCATTTTTACAACAACTTAGGAAAGCTCTCAAGCACTTACAGATGAAACCATCACAGTTATAGTCAGACAAGTTGACCTGTGTAGATCACCTAGTTCAGCTTCCCACTCAACGCCTGGCTATCACCAAACCATGCTCAGCTCAGCTATTGCTGTAAAACTGCTCACAGCTTTTAACCAACAAAGACTGTAAAAGTTACCGCACTAAACTAGAGCCAGTATCCAACAGGAATTAGAACAGATGCTTCAGGACAGATACAAGAGGCAACAGACACATGCTAGATGATACGATCTGCACGCCTGGTCCCCTCTGAAACCATTCAGATTGAAATTATCTCAAAACCTGAAGCAATCTTCTACTCTTCAGAAGGTTAACAGTAACATATATTAAAGTCAAAGTATAAAAAGTCTCAAGCTTTTTTTATTTCTCATTTCTGAGTCTGCATGATAAATGACATGAATGATTACTGCTAAAGAATCAACAGCAAGAATGCACTTGATTGGCAAAATTATATTCATCTGACTCACCAACATGCATAATGGATAGGTGCCCAGTGATCACTATCCAACTGATTAACAGAAAACTTTTTATCCAGAAGGTGGCTTAGCAAATCAGAGTCGCCTTCGCAAGCACTGCGGTGAAGGGGGAAATCATCTACCCACTGGTGTTCCCTATGAATTAAGAGAGGAAACAGGAGGAAAATACAGTTCAGCATTTCAGTAGTTGAGAACATCAATTTTTTAAAATTAATAACATTGGACTAACTGCAAATCTACATGAAGAATAAAAATGAAGCTTATGAATCTAAAATGTGCCAGTATTCACACAACTAGCATTTTCATCATGCAGTAATCAAGCCACAGCCATACTTGTTATGCTAAGACACACTTCCCTAACGTTTATCATTTAAACCCTTCTTGATCTATCCTTTAATTGTTGCGTTTCAGTACTCAGAAATTTCAAATAGAATTCTTATAAAATATGTATTTATGCAGTAAAGCCCAGAAGTAAGAGGAATCTCATTCTGACCAAGCCTACCAAGTAGTGCCGTAATAAAATAAAACAAAATTATCCATTAACGAAAAAGGAATGTAACATAATACTTGTCCTCTGTGACACTGCTCATGCTACGTCGCCACTTCTCTCTTTTAGGAATCTGAATCTTTGAATAGTCTGGGGCTCCAAGGCCAAAGTATGGATTTATTACCACTTTGTCAACCTGTGAAGACATAATTTAAACACAACTGAAAAAAATATCTTACTGAGATTTGGCTAAACAATCCCCCATCCAGGCCAGATATTCTCTTATGTTATGATAGTAACATTTTATAATTAAAGAGAATGGTGTTCAAATGTGAGGATTTGAAAAACCATTTAGCAGTAAGTGTGCAATGAAAAAATCCAATTACGTTAAACATAAAGCACACACTCACATTAAATAAATTAATTAATTGTAAAATGAATGTGTATGTATGTTTCACAAATATAAAATGAAAGTATAATTCTTACCCTATTGGTATACTGAAGGTCAGATCCAAACAAAGGATTATAGATACACATATCTGCTTTCTCCAATGCCAGCATTTTACTCTTTATTTCCAGGGCAGTATAGCCCATGTGTAACGAGCTCTCTGTTTGACCAGGTTCTATAGCATAGGCAGGGTTTATTACATTTGTTTTAATTCTCTCAAGAGGAGATGGTCTGAACAAAGCTGGGATGGAGTGAGACTGGGTGTGCCGTTCATCCAACCACCTGCAGAAGACAATGGCCAAGTAATTAATTTTCAGGTAGAAAAGGTCTATTTTCATCATGTCTGTCTGTTATTTTGTTTGATCAAGGGTTGCATGTATGATAATAACACATTTTAATAAAAAAAAAAAAATCATTATAATGTGCACAGTCAATTTTGTAGCACCAAATTAATCCCCGAACGTTAAATTTTTAACCAAATACAGTTAAGCAAATGTATTTGCTCAAACACATTTCCTGCAGATGCAAATTCTCAAAAGATAAGGAAATTATAAACTAATGTAAGAGTAACATTGGTTATAGCGAAAATACTTAACCACACCAACGTGTTACCATTTTGTTTTCTTCATTTATCAGTATTGCTACTCTCAACATAGAAATTTTGAAACTTAAATCAGTTTCTTTTTAAGGTCGAGTTTCAATATCTGTGCTGACTTAAGCCTTCTAACTCATGTGTTTCATTAAGGAGGGATGGGAAAAGGCAAAAAATCAGAAGGTCCTGTTTCTAAACTGCTAAGTCTCTTTCATGTAGGCCGCCTTTTCACAAAGCTGTGCTGAAGGTTATTCTCTTTTAGGTGCAATTGTACTTGCATACATAGCATGGAAAGGCTTTAGGACAAAAAAAACCTCAACAAAACAAAACAAACAAAAAAACCAAAAACCCAACAAAACCCAGGGCTTTTGAGACCAAAAAACTGCTCACATATTCAAACTACTATAAATCTGTCTAAGCAACTAATCACCTTTCTGAAACTTAATTCCCTACTGCAAGTAAGTTTGTATGGCTGGGGAAGATGCACTCCCCTTCTAAAGGGAGGTTTAACTTAAATGCAAATCTTAATGGTATGCAATTAACAGGATAATTTTACTACACTCCAGCAAATACTCTTAAAGACGACAATTATCTAACTCATAGAAGATTAATCATTAGTATTTTATATGATTTTGCATAACATTCACTGTGAGCAAGAACTTCCAAAAGTTGCCTGATTTAGATAAGAACACCACTCCTGAGTTTGCAAGAAGATTTTTAGAAAGATTTAGAAATCTGTTGTCAAGGTTTTTGTTTCTGATAAACATATAGAAAAAACGACGGTATCACAATGATTTCCTTCTTAATTATAAAATGCTATAAAACCCGTGTGTTACATCTACAAATTATCTTGTTTAGCTTCTATTTTAATGTATCTTTACTGATGGCATTTCTTACTTATCCAAGGCAATTAACATTCTTGCAGTAAGCGTAGCAAAATGGGTACTGGATTCACTGCAGACCCTCATGATGTCTTGTAAACAGTAGAACACAGGGCATCCAGGACTGTATGCATATTTTGTATTATCTAAAAAGGAAACATACTCTGAAGACACATCGATGAGAAGAATCTTATTTTCCCTTCTGCATCTTTTGTAGTAACACATTCCTAACTAACTGTGAGTGTATTCTAACTTTAGAGTAACTTATTTTTTTCCAAATGATAATTGATAGAAATTACTTACAATCCTTACGTAACAATTCACAACTCAACATGGTAGCCTTAAAAACTTTGAAGTGTTCAGTTACTGTTTCATCAGTGTGATCAGATTCATCTGAGGAATTAATATTAAATGTATACTGTTGCCAGAAAAAAAGGAATAGGACTCAGGTCTAGAAAAAGGATTTATTATTCTTGGTAACTCCACAGTGCTATTTATTTCATAGTTTTTATCCTTAAGGCCTATCAGTAAGGAAAAAATGAAGGAGTTTCCCCAAAGTCACAGAGACATTTACTTCAGGCTTTTTTTAAAAAATACTTTCCCGGCAAACAATTTACTTTGTCTTCTAAAGACTTTTTTTCACCATTCCTTATTCAAACAAAACTGTTTACAGACTTCAATGAGAATTCTTCTCAGAGCACACTGAACTGAACAGGATATCTCTCACACTTGCATTCAATAACTTCTATATGTGTTAACATGTATGTTTTGAAATATAACCAAGTGAACAAATATAGCTTAAAACAAAAGCATGCCATTGTTACAGAAACAAAAGCAATACATTAAAACCAAAGTTTTTTCCTTAAAGCAACTTTTTCAAGTTGGAAAATATTCAGAGAGATTCCACCTGAATGCAACTCTTAATGTTTAAATACAGAAAAAGCCACATAGCTTATTAATAAAAACTTTTAATAAACCCTCAACTAAACTTCAGAAATGATGCTCAACGTTACCTTTCACAACAGTTGGAACAATGTAAAGTGATGCCTCCTGGCCTGCCTTCTCTCCATCAAGAGGAAACTTCTTCATTAACACCACACGCTTTCCTAGCACAATATTAAAAAACCTCAAAATAATTAATTCGCCAACAAAAAAATCCAACAAAACAATCTAGAATTGGCCATCTGAAAGCTTACCAGACTCAACTTGCTCATTTCTAGGATGAAAAAAATGATGATTATTATGAACTATAATGTAAAGCAAGCTAAGAAAATCTAAATACATGTGAAAAAATAAAGAACATACATATCTATATACCTATTACCACGAAAAATGACATGAGTGTACCCATTTTTTCATAGCAACTTTTCTATATCCCTGATTTTTTTGTAACATTCACCCAAACCCATGGATCTTTAACAAGATTCTTTTTGAAACAGGAAAGCACAGCTGCATGCTATATTCCACGTTAGGGTGACTGCTTTCTTCATATAGTGGTATGGCAGTATTTTCCACGTTATCCTCCCTTCTACTCTTACAAAATTTAGCATTTTGTTTGCTTTTCTGACCTCTGCTGCTTTCGGCAGTGGCCACACTAAGCTGTGCATATTAATGCTTGGACCTTCTGTGAGAGTCAACTGAAAACTCTCTAAGCTGTGAAAGGAATGCACAGGTTTTGCTTTTACTAGGCATTCCTCAATATGTATCGATGCTATCGTGTTCTTTCGTCTTTGCTACTTGGCTGGATTTGTTAAGTCCACCCAACCCCAGTTATTGCCACCCACAACGTTCTACCATGCAACCAGCTATTCCTTTTCTAAATGGTTAGCACCACATTGTCCTGGCCGCACTGACAACCTTCCCAGCATAACCTTGCTTACAAAGCAGAGAGGAGGTATACGGAAAAAAAAACAATAACCAAAAAGTGCTTTAGTCAGTGTAGTTTATACCAAACTGAAACTGAAATACGCTGGCTAAACCAATTTTTGTCAGCACACGTGTGAGGCTGTTTGCTAGACCAGCTATACAAGAACAATGAAAAAGACAATGTACTAATCAAATTATATCTGTGACAGTTACGGCAGAAATATTTTCACACAGATACTGTTCCCTGAACAACGCTGACTTCAGAAGCAATCGGTTCACTAGTTCAAGCCAAGTGTTTAGCTGAAATTAATGATAAAAAAGCCATTTATATCTGGTTTACCAGAAGTTTAGCTATAAATCTCAACTTGAGGTGAAGTAGTACAGACAGGCAAAGTTTCACTTAATAAAAATCTTTTAGTAAGCATTTTATACAGGTGGAAGGTAAAGGGACACAATGGTATTAAGGGGTTTAGCTATACACTTTTTTGATGAACCTCAAAACATACCTTCTTTCTTTAAATTAATTTCATGCTTTTGCACAACCTTTCCATGCCCACTTAATTTAAAAAATATTTTTATAGAGCTATCAACAGTAAATCAGATTAAAATCTTCTTACCTTTAATACCCTGATTGGCTGGTGAAATTGGTTTGGTGGCTTCCAATACATAATCCAAGATGCTCTGGGTTATCTCAGTGCCTCCCTGCAGTTTAGTTTCCAGCAAAACTTTCTTTCTCTTTTTCTTTTGGCCTTCAATGGGAACTTCAAGCAACAAAATCTTTCAAACAATAACAAAACCAAAGGAGTTTAAGCACAACTGAAACAAGCACAGAACTTTTTTTTTTTTAATTTATTGTACCACTGTAAAAAAAATAACAAAATTCAAGAAGCATTGAATGCAGAGGAGCAAGATGAAGAAGTCAGAATGTGCTCCATAACAGTAAGGTTAAAGAGCAAAAGCCAAGGCTGCAGCTCTGTGCTAAGCAGCACACAGGGCAAAAGTCCCTGAAATGGAATGAAACACAAAGATTTACAAAACCGTAAAGTCGTCAAATACCATATGGCTAGGGCAATGCATAGTAGGTATATGACACACATAGACATTATTTAAGCAATCTTATTGTCAGATTTTCTCTTTGCTATATTATTATATCTTTATGATAAATTATTTTTTTTAAAATAATAAATAAAAAAAGGAAATAGTTTTACTTCGTAGGATTTAGCTCGATATTCCCGAGAATTCAGGCTAGCAGTATTTTTTGGACGAATCACAGCAACATACGCATCTCCAAAGTTTTCTGGGTTTCCCATCTCTCCTTATTTTATCACTGGAAACTATGAATAAACAGGAAGTAAAGTTCAGTAAAAAAAAAAAAAACAACAAAAAAACCCAAAAAAACCCAACAGCATGCTAAACTTCAGGATGCAGTGGAAAATCCTACATCACATAGATTTAATACAAATAATCTTGTTTCCCAACCCACTTTGAAAATAAAAATAGCATTCTTTTTTTTCCACTTTGTAAATATCTTCACCATTTTGCAAGCCAGAAAAAAGGCAAAAGAATTTTAGGAGTCTGGAAAGTATAAGAAATTGAAAAAGAAAACCATTCTAAAGTGACAAGCACTGTAATTTATAAAACGTGCTAGGACAAAGTACTGTATTTCTATGAGATCCACTGGGATCTCAAGAAAACCCCTGATTTTCCTTGCCCCTGGCAGTAAAACACAGTATAGCCTACAGCCCAAGTAACAAAGCTGATAAAAATAAACTATAATATGGATTCATTTAATTAGTTTTACTTCCATGGGGCTGCAAACTGGCGTACAATTCACTCAAACACTGAGCTTCTCAAAGGAGTATGTCTATAATTTTTGCAAAAAGCAGACAGAGGTTTTTGGATTTAAAACTTTGTTTACCCTTCTGTTTAACCCGAAGTGACAATTCCTATGACATTTTATGGAAATGCTAGGCTTAAATCACTTCACATATTGGATCTGAGAAAGAAGGTCATGTCTGGCCATTAGCACCTTCCAGCTGATCATTTTCTCCATCTGCAAATGAACACCCTTTCATTCCATGCCATGAGTGAGCACATGCTTTTTGCAGATTAGTCCCTCCACAAGGATTTTTAGTGTTTAACGTTTCTAGCCTCTTCACCTCTTCTAGGAGAAAGAGAGATCTTCAGATTCTTGTGCCCTTAGTCTAGTATCTTTGCTGGGATCACAGTACCTGAAAACATATTAGAAAACTCAACATAAATAACAGCACACACGCTTTCGCCTTCAGTTAAGACAAACACATTAATTAGATGATTTAACAGTGGTACTTGAAGAGTAATATCCTAATAGTAGCATCGAGAAACATTAAATCAGCAACGTGGTGACTTGCAAGAGCTTATACGCTGAGATGTTCTGAAAGGCACAAGAAACAACCATCCTGTACGAGCAGCTTGGAAAGGCCTGCTCCCTGGGTTTCCTCATCCGCACCGGGATGCCCCGGGTTGGGGTGGCAGGCCTGTGCGAAGGGACCCTGCGGTGGGCATCCCGGGCGGCAGGGGAGTGAGCCGGGGGTGAACCCCCTCCGCCCCGGACCCCGGGTGGGGTGAGGGTGTCTGGGACACAGCCAGCCCCGAGCGCTGCGACGAGACTCCAGCAAACAAGCAGCAGAGGATGGAGAAGGGCGGGGTTGCTAAGACGTTACAATGAAGACGAGCGGCTTCAGAAGGAGCTACCAGTGAACCAAATCCAGGCGCCAACAACGCACCCCCGTCCTAGCGGACGCGGCTCTAGAGAACAGGCCGCGGTTGGGCTTTTCCCAGCGTCACCGGCCCTGCCCGCCTCCTGCACACCCGCCCGCCGGCACCCCGGGGCCCGCCGGCACACACGGCCGCGCCACCCCGCCGAGGAGGCCGCCGCGCCCGCCCCGGGGAGCGCAGGCCCCACACACGGAGCCGCCGCGGCGGCCTCGGCCTCCCCCGCAGCGCTGTCCCGCCTCAGCACGGCGAGGTCGCCGCCGCCGCGGGGGGACCGGCCGCTGCCAGAGGAACAGGACGGGCGGGAAGCGGCCTCACACCACCAGTACCTCCGGCTGCGGCGGCAGCCACCCCACCGCTCCGTGCCTCACGGCCGGGAAGCGCCCCCCAACTTTCCCGGTCGCGCCCAGGACCCCGGGGAGGGGCTCACGCCGCAGCCCCACGGAGCAGGAGCAGCTCCCACATCCTCGGGACCGCCCTTGCCTTTCCCGGTGGTGGTGGTGGTGGTGGTGGTGCCGGCCGCCGCCTTCCCTGCCGCATCCTTCCGCCGCGCCCCGCGCCCAGGCCCCGCGCCCGAGACGCGTCCCGCCCCGTCCCCGCCCCGTCCCCGCCCCACATCCTTCCCCGGCTCGGCGGATCCGCTTCCCGTCGGAGCCCCGCGGGCCTGGGTCGCTGATGAGTTTCCGGGTCGGCGGCCTGAACTTCTGTTTCTGCCGCCGCCGCCGGTTGTTGACCGGGGGCGGAGAAAGAGGGAGCGAGACCGGGCTGCGGGCCAGGCCAGGAGCATGAGGCGCTGCTGGCGGGTAGGGAGGCGCTGAAGCGAAGCGGCTGCTCGGGCCCAGGGAGCGCCGCCGGCAGCTGTCAGCGCCCCCGGCCACCACCGAACAAAGGGGTAGCGAGACGGCGGCAGCCGCATCGTCCTGCCCGCGCGGAGGGAGCCTGGCCGCCGGGCGGGCGCTCCCCACCGTTCCGGCCGCCGACTGACGGCCCCGGCTGCCCGCCGGCCGAAGCCCCGGCAGAGCGGGTACTCCAGAGGGCGCCGTATCCGGGAGCGAAACGGAGGGAGAGGGAGAGAGGAGCGGCCGCTGAGGAAATGGAGGCGCTGGGCGGCGGGCGCGGACGCGCCGGGAAGGGCCGGCGAGAGCCCCTGTGAGGAGCCGGTGAGTGCCCCGGGGCGCTGGCGGCCATCCCGGCGCCGTCTGGGGAGGCTCGGACGGGGGCTGTGGGGCTTGGCGAGTCTGGCCGCGGGCGCAGCCGGGAGACTTGGCACATCTGGGCGTCGGCAGCCCGTCGCATCGCGGCCGGCGCGGGCCGGGAGGCGGCTCCGGGGGCAGCTGTCGGCAGGCGAGGGGAGCGGAGCGGCGAGGAGGCGAGAGCGGAGGGCAGCGCCGGCGTGCGGAGGTAAACAATCCGCCGGTTACCGAGGCTGGCCGTCCCCCGGCTGCAGCGGCGCTGCCGGTGTGGGGACGGGCCCTGCTGGGCAGGGGGCTGTGTGGAAGCGTAATGGCGGGAGGCGGCGGGGTGTCGGTCGGGGTTGTGTATGAGGGGGAGAGAGGCCGCCTCCGGCCCGGGCTCTCGCCAGGCCCCGCGGGGGAGAACCGGCGGGGAACCGGGAACCGGCCGGGTGGGGGCTCGGCAGCAGCCGGGCCCGTCGGAAAGTTCGGAGCTGCCCGGTGTCCTGGCGTCAGCCGGCGCCGCTGCCCAGCCCACGCCTGCCGTGTGGAGGGCAGGAGGGAAGCAGCGGGAGCCCCCGCCCGGGGTGAGCTGCGGGCGCCAGACTCCGCTCCCGGGCCGGGAGCGCCGCCCTGACAGTCACCGGAATGAAACGGAACACTCACCATCTTGGGTTTGAATTGGGCATTTTTTATCCTCAGAGAAAAAAATGAGTCTGGATATTGTAACGGTTTTACGTAAGTAACAATATCGTTCTCCAGGCGTGTCTAAACACGGACTGAAAATTGACCGTTTATCAGGCTCTAAAAAAGAGCCTTGATAATTCATGACTGCTGGGTCTGGCTTTTATTTACAGTTCAAATAGCATGTGGAGGACATGTGGAGTCACAGAAACATGTTCTGTGGAGTAAGGCGCTAATAGCACAGCTTAAATTGTTTGCATGGACCTCTCCATCATTACTAACTGTCGTTGATCGTGCCTTTCTCCAAGTGTGT
Organism: Calidris pygmaea; assembly: GCA_003697955.1. Classification (NCBI taxonomy): domain Eukaryota; kingdom Metazoa; phylum Chordata; class Aves; order Charadriiformes; family Scolopacidae; genus Calidris; species Calidris pygmaea. Next base: position 155,853 of record QJSC01001656.1, read on the forward strand.
TTCTGTGCTTGCCAGTTCCAGAAATGGAGTTTTAGTTGTAGCCATAACATCAGTAGGTGTGCTGTGATTTAAGTACACTCCCTACAGAGAGAGACCACGTGAGAGAATTATTAGCTGTAGAGGTTAGCAGTGAGAAGAGACTGTGTCTTCCTTACACATATGGGTGTTTTATCCTTACTTTCATCTCTTTGATTTTTAAATATGAAGCGTCATGGATTAATTTCTCTTTAATCTCTCTTGGGTGCAGGGGAAAAATACTCTTCTTCCTTGGGGAAAATTAAAAAAAAAGACTTCAGTTATACGGAAGACAACAGCATTTTTCAACTTGTGGCTTATTTAGTTGAGGTGTGTGCACAGAAGTGAAGTGGTGGAATTTATGGCAACTTTTTTTTTTTTATAGCAACTGTCCTTACAAATAAGAGACTGAAGAGGCATCTGGAAACTTTAATTCCAAGACTTTCTGTGGTCTTCCACTCAAGCAATTCCTTCTTTAATGAATTTTAGTTTAGTTTTTTTAAAAAAGAATAAAATACTGTAATAATACAATATATTATTCCTGAATAAAAATATTACTAGGAATCTACTAAAAAAATAAACAATGTTGGTGGTGCTCTGTCTTCATATATGTGCATGAGCAGAATATTATGAGTGAAAACTAATTAAATGAGAAAGAACAGCAGTGGAACTATTACAATAATGATAGTATCAGTAGCCAAAAGGAAAAAATGAAGCAAGTAAGTTTTCTGCGGTCCTTCTAATTTTCACTTGTGCCATACACATCTAGAAAGGACTAGATGAGTACATGATTAGGCTTATTGAAAAAACATGAAATTTCTTAGACATATATTGTGTGTAAGTTTACATGTGAGCTTTTTTCAATTATAAAAAAGCGATTTTGGAAAATGTTTAGAAAAAGTCTTTGTTCACTTCATTCACCTTGTTAACACTGTGGCTGATTTAATCTGTCCTGAATAGTTTCTTGCCCACTGGTCTGTGACACCTCTGCTGTGATTGATTAGCACTACATTTATTTCATTAATAGAGCTTTTTAATTGTTGACTAGTTTGGCTAGCAGGGTTTGTGTTGATTTTTGGTTTTGGGATGTGGGGTGGTTTTTTTTAGTGGGATGGAGTGTTTTTAGGGGTTTTGTTTGGTTTTTAGGTTTTTTTGTTGTTTTGTGTATGTATGGTTTTGGTGGTTTTTCTGTTGGTTAGCTGGCTTTGTTCTAGTTTTGCTGTTTAGATGTCATGTAGTTAACATTACCTGACTAGTTAATTAACTTCACCTTGGAATCTGAACACTTGAAGTTGCTGTCTGCAGTTGTCACTGCTGAAGTTCTGTTGCCTTCGCTAAGGTGACCCACACCAGTAAGAAAGAACATTGAGAAGCTGGAGGTTACAAATGCATGTGCCAAACCAGTTATGTTTCTAATCACATTACTGTATTTGCACAATTGATAATGATACCTAGCAAAGAGAGGTCTGTTTTGCTTGCAGAGCAGCCCCATGGAAATTCTAAAATGATCAAAATGACAGAGAAAGTTGTGTTTTCAACACTGTGATCATCAGACAAGACTTGTACTGCTTTCCCTCCCTCCTCCCAAAGTACATGCCACATACTTTTCCATGGAGCGTTATTGAAATCACACATGTGTGCGACAGCATTGTCTGCAGAGTTGCTCTTGGAACTTCTCTTGTTTAGTTCTCTACTGGCAAGGATGATGAGGGGCCAAAATGAATTCTCTAAAAGTAGCTTTATATTGGTGTCTAAACTTGTGCCTGGGAATCAATGCTTGCACACAGCCTGCAGTGTAGTGACGTTATTCTCTGTCAATAAGTTAGTGTAGTTTAAATATTACATCATGACAATTGAGGCAGTGTATTATTAATTATGTATAAAATAGTTCTTAAGTGCGGGCTTCTGTGTTGGAGAAAACTTTATTAAATCTCTTGGGGATTTCCCCTACTTAAGGGTGTTTCCCAGTGGCTTGTGCTTACCATTTTTGACATACCTGAAGAACTTCCAGGACGCATGACACAGAGGATTCCCTATCCTCTCGCCGCCTGGCTGAACATGGTCACTTAAGGGATAGGGGACAATGGTGACAAGTTGCTGCCCGGCGCAGCAGGCGCGTCTCTCTGTGACCACCCCACCTCACCAGGTGCCCTTGTGTAGTAGGTGTGGGGCTCTGCAGGTGGCACCGAACAACAACGAGGACAATGGTTCATCTGGCTTGAAGGCGTCACTGAGGTGTCAACCTATGCCCTGTGTCAAAACTGCTCCCATAAACAGAAAAAGGAACGGAAGGCCCAATATGCAGATCGGACCCACTTATTTAGGGAAGTTGCTGCCTCCCTGGTGCCTGGGTTACAGATATGCAAAGAAAGCTTCCTGCGCAGGTATGGCCCTTGGATCATTATCCATTATTGATTTCTCAGGTAGGCAGTGATGAAGCTGCAACAAGAAGTCCAAGGACAATCAAGAGAGACTTCAGGGCCTTGGGACAACTGGTTAAGGGATCAGAAGCACAAGCAGTGTTCTCCTCTGTCCTTTCAGTTGCAGGGAATGATGAGGGAAGAAACAGGAGGACCCAACAGATCGATACCTGGCTCTGAGCGTGGTGTCACTGGCAGAATTTTGGGGTTTTTGGTCATGAGTCTGTTTAAATGACATCAAGCCTGCTGGCAACAGATGGGGTACACCTGTCTCAAAAGGGGGGAGAGGATCATTGCACACCAGTTAGCTCTTTCAGTTAGCCCTGCTTTAAACTGGATTTGAAGGGGGAAAGAGAGAAAACTAGGCTCCCTGGAGACAAGCCTGGGGGCAGCACGCCAATGTTTGAGGGACGGTGTGCTAGTGAAGTCCTTTGGTCTGCCATCTCAGTGGAGCTATGGGATGGAAATCCCCTAGCAAGGGGATGTGAGAGTTAGTGGTGTGTTAGAAACCACAGAAGTGCCTGAGGGTGGTCCTGTAGGAATTAGGGCTTCTCCTGCCCCCAGAAGTTGTCGGGATCAATAACCCAACTGAAGTGCATCTATACCAACACATGCAGCATGGGCAACAAACAGGAGGAGCTGGAAGCCATCGTGCAGCAGAAAAACTATGATATAGTTGCCATCACAGAAACATGGAGAAGCTTTAGCAGTGGAGTTGGACTAGATGATCTCTAGAGGTCTCTTCCAACTCTGTCAAATCCGTGAATCTGTGAGGGATGACTCATACAACTGGAGTGCTGTGATGGATGGCTATAAACTCTTCAGAATCAACAGGCAAGGAAGGAGAGGTGGTGGGGTAGCCCTGCAAGTTAGGGATTGTTTTGATTGTCTAGAGCTTAATGATAGTGATGATAGCATTGAGTGTTTATAGGTAAGAATCAGGGCAAAGGCTAACAAGACAGGTACCATGGTGGGTGTCTGTTACAGGCCACCCAGCCAGGATGAAGAGGCAGATAAAATATTTTATAAGCAGCTGGAAGAAGTCTCACAATCGCTAGTCCTTGTTCTTGTGGGGGACTTCAACTTACCAGATGTCTGCTGGAAATAAATACAGTAGAGAGAAAACAGCCTAGGAAGTTCCTGGAGCATGCTGAGGAGAACTTCCTGACACAGCTGGTGAGCAAGCCAATGAGGGAAGGCGCCCTGCTGGACCTGCTGTTTGTGAACAGAGAAGATCTCGTGGGCGATACGATGGTGGGAGGCCATCTTGACCATAGTGATTACAAAATGATAGAGTTTTCCATTCTTGGAGGAGTAGGGGGGGGGGGCGGGGCAGCAGAACTGCTACTTTGGACTTTGGCCTGTTTAAGAGACTGATTGACAGATTCCCTTGGAAGGCAGTCCTGAAGAGCAGAGGAGTTCAGGAAGGCTGGACGTTTTTCAAGTAGGAAATCCTAAAGGCCAGGAGCAGGCCATCTCCATGTGCCAAAAGACAAGACAGCAGGGAAGATGACCAGCCTGGCTGAACAGAGAGTTTTGGCTAGAACTCAGGGAGAAAAAAAGAGTTTATGACCTTTGGAAGAGGTGGCAGGCAGCTGAGGAGGACTACATGAATGTCCTGAGGTTATGCAGGAAGAAAATTAGAAGGGCCAAAGGCCAGCTAGAACTCAATCTGACTACTGCTGTAAAAGACAGTAAAAAATGTTTCTATAAATACATTAGCAACAAAAGGAGGGCTAAGGAGGATCTCCATCCTATATTGAATGTGGGGGAAACGTAGTGACAAAGGATGATGAAAAGGCTGAGGTGCTTAATGTCTCTTTGCCTCAGTCTTTAATAGTAATACCAATGGTTCTCTGGCTATCCAGCTCCCTGAGCTGGAAGACAGGTGGCCAAGAAGGCCAGTAACTGCATTACAGGTTGTATCAGCAATAGTGTGGCCAGCAGGACTGGGGCAGTGACCGTCCCCCTGTACTGGGCACTGGTGAGACTGCATCTCAAATACTGTCTTCAGTCTTGGGCCCCTCAGGACAGGAAAGCCATTGAGGTGCTGGAGTGGGTCCAGAGAAGGGCAATGGAGCTGGTGAGGGTTCTGGAGCACAAGTCTTGTAAGGAGAGGCTGAAGGAGCTGGGGGTGTTCCGCCTGGAGAAAAGGAGGCTGAGGGGAGACCTTCTCGCTCTCTCCAACTCCCTGAAAGGAGGGTGTAGACAGGGGGGGTCGGTCCCTTCTCCCAAGGAACAGGCCATGGGACAAGAGGAAATGGTCTCAAGTTGCACCAGGGGAGGTTTAGGATGGATATTAGGAATAATTTCTTCAGCGAAAGGGTCATCAAGCCTTGGAAGAGGCTGCCCAGGGCAGTGGTGGAGTCACCATCTCTGGAGGTATTTAAAACAGGTGTAGGTGTGGTGCTGAGGGACATGGTTTAGTGGTGGACTTGGCAGTGCTGGGTTAACAGTTGGACTCAATCCTAAACATCTTTTCTAACCTAAACGATTCTATGATTCTAACTTCTGTGGTGTAGGCTGCCATACTATATAACATCATGAGAAATGAAAACTTAGTTATTGTCTACTTCTATATATCTTTTTGGTGCATTTATGTTTTCCCTTTCTCTTCAACAAACATAACAACAAAAAAATAGGTTTTTTGACATGCTTTTATTGTGAAAATAGGACCCCAAAATCTTATGAGTCAATAAAAAAAAAACCCTTTCAGAAATACTGCAGTCATCGAGTTCCATGGAATAAAAACTGTTATGTGGTAGCCAAATGGTATATATGTGAGCCACTTAGTCCTTGCTTTACAATAAAGGCTGTGATCAAAAATGCAGCCTAAGTGTTTCCACATCACTGTGGTATTTTGAGTGAATCCTTGAATTTGATGGAACGATCTGAACTATTCCATTTACATTTACGGTTGACACTCTGTAAGGCCTAGGCATAACCCTCTCACTTTGTCATTTTGAAACAAAGCAGAGTCTAGAGGAAAAGATCAAGAATGATTGATTTCTCAGCCATCTGTGAGACTGTATATGATGCAAGTCAGTTTAAGAACTCTGACTTCTAGTAACAGGACAGCAGGCTTTGAAAACCAAAGGAACACAAAGAGGGTTGTTTTACTATTAAAGAGACCAACTGATTGTAGGTTATTCTCTCTATTAAACAGGAAAGTATATCACCGCTTGTATACCTCCTACGTATAACTTTAAGAAGTGTTTATAATTTTGGGCTGGTTTTCTGTGATGTAGAGTAAGTTCTTATGTTTAAGTGAGGTGTTGTTTTTTTTTTTTTTTCCCCAGGAGTCATTATCAGATGTAAGAAGATAATAAATGCTTATTAAATAAAAGGTCCATTGCTTGTTTTCAAATTCTGGATTAATTTAGTATACATTTCATGGAGGCAGATTTTTTTCTTCTTCATGTATCATCTTTAAATATGAGGCATTTAAATCCTTTCCCATTTATGCAAGTTAACAAAAGTATAGCTTATTGATAGGAGGTTTGTTTGTATCCTTGAACCCTGGTGGCTACTACTGTTGAGGTTCCTGTTATTTCTCTCCTATACAGTGCCTCTGCCATATCCTGTAGTAGCCATTCTATTGGTGTTTCCTCTGGATTTATTTATGTAGTGTTCTAGCTTCTGAATGTTTGTTCTTACTTTTCTTGCTTTTCTTCTTTCTATTGTTTCCCTTCTATTTTTCTGATTATTGTTTTATGTTTCATTGTTGTCTTGTGCATCTTGAAGCAAAGGTTTGTTTCTTCTGCTGACAACATGAATGGCTTGTAGCTTTGATCTGCTCTTGCAGAACATGTTTATAGAGTCAGGATTGTCTGCAGTGTTACCTGCTGTGACAGTGGCTGCTACACTGTGTTATACTTACCTGATGCCACTGTCTCATTAAGTTAATTGCGTGGGTGACACCTTTATAGATATGCTGTGGTGTTGGGTGGTGGGTTTTTTTGACCATTGTCAATGATTTGGTGCTTCTGTGCAAGTCAAAATTCTAAGCAGTTCTTCGCAGATGAAAACACGGAAACGCATAGTCTTGCATAGGCTATGAAACAAAGCACTAGCAAGAAGTAAGGTAAACTAAGGAAAAATTAAGTCCAGTGGGCAAGTTTTTATGTGAATACCAACCGTAATAAAGATTTGCATAGAATTAAAGGTTATAGAGAGGAAAACATAATTTTGGTTTGACTTACACTCCGATGAATGATGCCAGCTAGGGG
>QJSC01001656.1:162616-203637 GCA_003697955.1 Calidris pygmaea
TTTTAATGAAAGGTGGCTTGAGAAAAGATACAGCTTTGGAGATTCAAAATTATTTCGGGGAAAAATAAAGTTAATATATAATGTTAATTATGTGTATACTAATGGCATATTTCTTGACTGTTTTATATACTCTGTATTCAATTGCAGTTAAATGTAAACGTGATTTGGAAACTGATTGTCTGCCCCAAGTACTTCACCTGATGATCATTCTTCTTGGAATTTAGCATAGAAAAGAATTAGATTTTTCTAGTTTGTAAATATAATTCTGCTTTAAAAACAGGCCCTGCTCATTCTTACAGCAGGTACTTTAAGTGACTGTGGGAACATCACATCCTGTTTGCGTGCAGCTGTTTTTGGTCCTGATTGTAAATTGCTGCAAATGAAATAACTTAGTGGAGAAAATAATATTTGTTATATGTATTAGTTTGAGCTGTGTTTACAGTCCACTTAAGATCTCCTGTTCAAGAAGCTTTCGCAGATGTTAACTGCGTAACAATACCCGCCCTCCCCTTTTATTTCAACTGGATTTCTAATGGGAATTTTGAAGGCAAAGTTAAAAAAGATGTATTTCTATCAAAGCTGTTGTGTAGAAACTCAAAATCTTACTGTATTAAAAAGCAAGAGTGTATTTTTTAGGATGTGCAGATGAAGCACTGATAATGATAATTTAAATATTTCCTGTTACGAACCAACCTTTGGAGAAATAGCTGAAAAATGAGAAAAGATCATGATATATACTTGTCTATGTTTTTGTGCTGCCATTATATTAAATAATGGTTCTATTAAAATTTATCATAGAGTTAAGAATAGGAACTTCAGGGCTGTTTTAATTTACTAATGAACTCTTCTCTGTACTAAGGGTTTGATTGTTACTGTACTGCTTGTATGCAGTTGTGTATTTTTCTTTGTATTTTATTAGCTACTATATGTGTAAGATATAAAAATAATATATGCAAGGATGGATGCACAGCAGGACTAATTTACAGCAGTAAAACCTGTAAATGCTGTTGCAATAGAATTTTCCTTGTAAATGCTCATTTTCTTATTACCTTGCCTGTGTAAATTTACTTGCAGAATTGTTACTTCTTTAAGAATTTTTTTTTTTAATCCAGGTGGCTCTGCTGCATTCTAGATCTCAGAACAGCTGGGAGACAAGAAAATGTATTACTCTCCAATTAACTTTCTGTCATGACTCTAAATTTAGGGTCTTTTCCCTGACTTCTTGAGGGTTACTGACACAGATACTTTATGTATTTAGTTCTCCATATTTAGAAGGATGTGTTGGAGAGAAATTTTTCATTGGAGCTATTTCAATGAGTCACCAAGCGCAGACTGCCCTTTAAAAAAATACTGAAGAGGCTTGTGTATTGAAATACAAGTTCTTTATAACATCCCATTTACCAACCTGTTAATTAGTTAAAATTAAACTACTTGGAAGTCCTTTATCCTTTTCAGGACATGATAATTAATATTCATTAGGATTAAATAGTGAAGTTTTGCATTTATAATCTTCATTAACTACTTGGATGAGGCGATGGAATGCACCATCAGCAAGCTTGTTGATGACACGAGGTTGTGCGTGCTGGAGGGCAGGGCTGCTCTTCCGAGGGACCTCGATGGGCTGAAGTAGGATACCAAGATCTTCCTTGTGTTCAACAAAGAGTCTGGAAATTGAAGCAGAATAACCCCACGCAGTAGTAAGACTGGGAACCAATGGCTAGAAAGTGGCGTTGCAGCAAATGGCATCACTTTCCTGGTGGACTCCCAGTTGAACGTGCGTCAGCAGTGCGCTTTTACTTAGCGAGGATGAAGCCAGTAGCTGAGAGAAGTGAGTATTTCTGTCAGCTTGGCATTTGTGTGATGGCATCTGAAACAGTGTCTAGTTTTGTGCTCCCCAATGCTGACACATACTGGAGGGATGCTAACATACTGGAGGAGCTCTAAAAGACTGCCTAAATAATTTGGGGGCAGGAGCACATAATGTAGAAAGAGAAGCTGGAAGAGCTGGGTGTCCTCAGTGTTTGGAGAAGACTGTGGGGAGGATCTTGTTTTTGATAAATGGGAGGGTACAGAGAAGAACCAGGCTCTTCTTGGAGGAGCCATAGGGCCAGAGGCAATGGAAAAAGTTAGTTCCAGCAAGGGATGTTTCACTTAGACATTAGGAAAATATTTACACCACGAGGGTGGTCAAATGCCAGGACAAGTTGCCCAGAGAGATTGTGGGATCTCCACCCTTGGATATACTCTGAACTTCAGTGATAATGGCCTTGAGCAGCCTTTGAAGGTTGCCCTGGGTAGAGGATTGGAGCAGTTGACCTCCAGAGGTTCCTTCCAATGTAAATAGGTGCTTGCTGCATATCAGATTATGTGGTTGCACACCCAGCCTAGTGACTAGTTTAGTGCTTTGAATTCTCATGTGCTTGTAATGAAATACACTAATCCTGAAGGAGGTATCTTTTTTCCAGAATTTTGTATTTTTAAATAACGTTAGGGTTTGGTTTTTTCTGTAATGTGACTTTAAAATTTTATCCTGCTATGCAGAAGTAGTCTGATTTCTTGTGCATCTTTTCAGGCAATGTAATAAATGTATAACTCTAACTGGAATACAGGCTTATTCCGGTTTTATTTGTTTGTTGAGGGTTGTTTTTTTTTTTCAGGTTCATAAATCCAGACTTTCTCATAAGCAAGTTGCCTGAGGTTTATACTTAATTACTTAATAAGGAAATAGAAAGATAAATTCATTTGTCTGGAATGGAGTTAGACAAGCAGCATGTTCTAGTATAAAACACTTCATTGTAATGTTTAAGTAAAAAGAGGTAGTTTGGAGGTTTTAGTCTCTGGTACCCTGGATGTTTTTACAATGTAAAATAAGGAAACCCGAATAAAACAGCCGCATAATTTTATTGTAAAGGCAGTATAAAGTGCCTATTGATTGGTTTTTATTTCATCAAAAAAACATTTAAGTTCAGTCTCACTGAATGCAATTCAGAAATCCTGTCAATTTGTTTTTCCTGCATGTACTCCTACTATAAATACAAGTGAGGAATCGGTATGGAGAACCAGAGGTCTAAAATCAATCTTTTAGGTGATCAGTTAATTTTGTTTGGGTGTTTTTTTATTTTTTTTATTCTCAGCTATTCGTATGGTTTTCCAAGAAGAGAATGAGTCAAGTTTCTCCTAAATTAGTCACAAGCCTTAAAAGTATGCTGAATTAACTGCAGTATTGTAGGTTGTGATATCAGGGTAGCCATGAGGAGTTACTAATAACCATGACCTTCATTATATTTCAAATATACAAAGGTTCTCAATTTTAGCATCTACTTATGAGTACAAGGGAAGAAATCCTAACCCCCAAAATCTGTGTTTCCTGGGAATAACTTCTGTGTGAATTACTCAATTTCTAGCAAAACCAGACAGTATTTTCTGTGTGTCTTCAGCATGTTTTGGCTCCTTCACAGTAATGATGACATGCAGATCAAAGGAGGCTGGGTTAGTGCTAAGTGGAATTGTTCAAAAAAGTTTCTTTTTGAAACTGAAAACCTCAGTATGAACTTTGAACAAAAAAATATTCCCGAACCAGTCTACCCATGGCTTACTGTGAAAGTAAATCCTTTCACATCCCTCAAGCCAGACAGTTCACCCTAATCACAGAATCACCATGGTTGGAAGGGACCTCTAAGATCATCGAGTCCAACCTCAAAAAACAAACAAACAAAAAAAAACCCACCACCAAAAATACCCAACAAAACCAACAAAACAAAAAACACATCACCCCACCACATCACACCCACCCATAAACCAATAATCTTAGGCACTAGAGCATGCCCTGAAGAGCCACGTCTAAATGTTTCTTAAATACCTCCAGGGATGGTGACTCCACCACCGCCCCGGGCCTTGCTTTAGCTGTTGTATGCTTTATTTTCCCCAGGACTGGCTGGGTCTGCTCACCCTAACTCTGTTTAGTGATTCCTGTTGTCCTTTCCAGAGTGCCGACCCAGCTGCAGTATCCAAGCAGCTGTAACGAAAGGCACCCCAGAAATGTTCTAATACAGTCATTGTATGTTGTGGCTGCAGTTCCCTACAATCAGGGGTGCTTCTGATAAAGACTTGTTTCTGTTTAAATGCATTGCATTCTTAAAAATGGAAGTGGCTGTAAAATTTGCCCACATAGAATAGAAGACCTAAGAGCAGATTCTGTTTTCAGAATGGATTCAATGGCACATGAGGCTGTAAAATGCAAAGTTTTAGGCTTTTTTAAAATATGGTTTACTGTTGTAATTGCTTAAGGAAATAAGATTTCTGTGTTACACTGACACTTGATCCTGAAAATGAGCAAGCTATAGTAGGTGGTTCCAGCATCCCCGATTCCGGAACGTTCCAGCCTCACGCCCTTCTACTGCAATATGGTATGTTTTCATACAAACTACCATTTGAAAAGGGAGCCTTCTATATTTTTTTCATCTCTTTATAGAGGTATATTTTTGTTATTGTATACTGTTAGTCATGACTGTTCTTTAAGCTGTTAGGTGCTTGCTTCAGAGATGCTTCTTACTTTTACTGTAATACAAATACTATTCCATTTCTCTCACTTCTTGTCTATTGCTTTTTTTTTTTTTCTCCTTCTAAATCTTTTAGAAAGTAGTTTAATGCAATTAAAACATGCTTCTTGCTATGCAGGATGTTATACGAGTATGTAGGGTGACACCAGGGTAGATTTCTAAAGCTGTTTGCTGAAATAGCTTTAAAAGCTATTAATTTTAAAGCCTGAGTTATAGTTATTCTGCTTTTCTGTGTGGTCAGAAAGGCATGTGCCACTACAAAACAAGGAATGTGCAGGAATATGGACAAACAGAAGGGGTGGATCAGAAACAGAAAGGGCAGGATCATCTCTTGTGTCAATCAGAACCATTTTAGAAGCTGCAGTTTAAGTTTCTCAAACAGCATTAGTGTCATAAAAAGATAATGGAGGCAAATTTTGAGCTTGCTAAGTGTATGCTTCATAATTACTATAAAAATGACTTTATAATTTTTGAAGCTGAGAAGGAAGTCTGGTAGAGGTCACACACTGATCTGGGCAGTGATAACAAGGAACTGGACCTTGGGAACAACCTAAGACAGGAGCAAAAAGTGTAGGGGAAAGAGAAATGCCCTTGTTTTGGGTTTTTTTTGGGGGGGAGTCTCTTGTGGTGCCTTTTACTTTACGAGCAGGAAGAACTATTCTTAAATAATTGCCTGTATGTTGCATTGGCACTGGGGCAGGTTTTTCATAAAGCGATCACCAAGGGATTCCTGAGTATCACAACTCTGCGAGCTGCTGAAACTAATACAGCTGGTTCCCCCAGCTTATGTCTCACCCACCACTGCTTGCTTTTGCTCCCACAGATGCATGCAGTGAAACTGGTAGCGGGATTCTTCTAACAAGCTCTGTGTTCTTGGACCTTACCCCAGTGGGTTTCTGTCTTGCTTTCAGGTAGGAATACAAGTTCTACCAGTACCGAGCTAATGCTGGATTGAGAATTGAACTTTACCTAGTGATAGGTCAGGCTAATTAAGAATTACTAGTTGTGGTAGAGGAAGGTGAATGGGCTTATCAAGCTGAAGGACAGACACAGTGACTTGATGGACGACAGTAAGCCTGCTCTTTTACTGTTTTTTTTAAAGCCTTACTCTTTTTTTTTAACAGGCTGGATTGTGTAGTCTCAGGTGGCCACAGTGTCTTCAGCTGGCTGCTGTCACTGCATGGCAGCCAGGTTTGTTAGACGTCAAAGTCTTCCCTTAGGTGAGAAGGCATGCCAAGTTATGGAGGTAGCAGGAAGGGAGCATGTGTCCTGGTCCTGGCGGGGAAAGCCCATGTGCAGATGTCCTCTGTGACTTTGTGAGAAGCGTTCAGAAATAGCACTAGCTAAGAACCTCCTGCGCGGTGTCACTGACACCTCCCCAGTCAGGAGTATGGCCTGGATCTTTCTGTTCTGCGGGACCTTGCTCGCTAATGTAGCAGCAAATACGGGACACGGAGTCCCTTAAAAGTCACCTTACCTAGCCAGAAGGACCGGATCCGCTGGTGAGCCAGCTATGTTTGCAGCACCATCAGTCATTCACTTCTTATGACCCTGGGAACTGTGTGAAGCAGACGTGGAAGGAACAGAGTCAGTGATGACACAGCCCAAGCTGTGCTAGTTCCATGTTACGTGTTTTGATACTAGATGGGCTCATATGCAAGCAGTATTAGAAACAAAAGGTCTAGGAAATACTGCTTTTCAGAGCACGTGCTTGCTGGCACAGTAACCGGCTAAAAAGAGGTAAGGCAGTAGCTTTCCATCGAAAAGAAAAAAATCCCGACCCTGCAAAAACTTGGGCAGTATGGAAAAGTGAATTAGTAGCCAAGGCATGAGAAGATCGTGGCTACTGGATAGCAAGCTAAAGGCTTTTGCTAAGGTCGGGGAGCATTACTGTGCCTGTTCCTGGAGTATTAGCAGAAATGATGTAATAGTGGGTCAAATTAGCAGACATGTGGATAAATGTGATGTGCCAAGGAACAGTCAATGTAGCATTATAAGGGAAAGTCCGATCTCACAAACTTACTGAAATTCTTTGAAGAAGTTAGCAAGGAAAGTGCATTTGATATAATCTCCTTGGATTTTCAAAGGATATTTCACACGATCTGTTGCTTAGAAGTCTTAAAGAGTCCAAACAGCTTTGGGAAAGAGGTAGGGTCCGTTGCGCGCAGAAGTTGCTGGTTAAAAGGCAGTTTATTCCTGCCAATAAAGGAATAAAGGGTAGAAATAAAGAGATGTTTTTTGCAGTGGTTGAAGGTTACTGATAGAGTCTCAGATAGATGAGTGCTAGGGCCCCTGCTGTGTAATGTGAGGATAAATCATCCAGAAAAGAATTTTGTGAGATATAATGGTAGGTAGTATATTAAACTCAACATAGCTAAAGGTTAAAGTTTCACAGAATCTTCATGGTTGGAAGGGACCTTTGAGATCGAGTCCAACCACAAAAAAACCCCTCAAAACAAACAAACAAAAAACAAAAACACACAGACACAATCCAATAATCTCGGGCATTAGAGCATGCCCTGAAGTGCCACATCTACGTGTTTCTTAAATACCTCCAGGGATGGTGACTCCACCACCTCCCTGGGCAGGCCGTTCCAGTGCCTCACCACTCTCTCAGTAAAGTAATTCTTCCTGATATCTAATGTAAACCTCCCCTGCCACAACTTCAGACCATTTCCTCTGGTCCTGTCATTACTCGCCTGGGATAAGAGTCCAACACCCACCTCTCTACAACCTCCACATGGTTGGGGAAAAAAAGGGCCTCCTTAATTAATATAGAATACTATTCTCTTAATAATTACCACTCAGGAACAAGATCTTCAGGTTATAATAAAAACTTTGAGGAAAATCAGCTTAGTCCTTAGTACCAGTCCAAAAAGTAAATAGAATGTTGAAAAAGGCCATGCTACCACCATGTAAATCCATGCATTTTGCATGTTGTACACAGCTCATGTCTTAACTCAAAAAGGTGTTAGTGGCATTTGAAATAGATCAAAAAAAAAAAAGCAGAAAGGATCCTAAAAAGTTGCACAGGATCTATTCCTTAAGAACTAGGGTTAATGAATCTGTAAAAGAGCAAAAGATTGGAATGACAGCAAGGTCATCACCTGCAAAAGGTGATGCGATAGAACTCTGAAATGACAAGTGGAATGGAGAGAGTAAATAGGAAAAGTTTTTTTGTTGTCTACCTGTCAGTTCTCATAGACAGTGAAAATGAAATTTAACAAGTGGCAGGTTAAAAACAGATGTTTCTTCACAATGAATAATTAAGCTGTGAAATTTCGGGATGCTGTGGCTGTTAAAATTCTCCATAGATTCAGGGAGGCTTTGAGCAAATTAATGGAATAAAAATGTGTTACAGGTTATTAATATAAAAACATCACATCTGGCTCAAGAATTCATCAGGTGGTAAATTGCTGAAAACAGAGAGTATTTTGGAAAAGTATCAGTTCACGCTTGCTCGGTTTTTATACTTTGCATTGGTATACTGACAGTGTATTAGATGAGAAGTATCGGTTCCATTATGGCCATTATTGTAACTATGTTTGTAATCTTTGGATTACACACTAAAAGAACTTCTAAAAGAATTGAAGTTACATACAATCTATTTGATTTCATGTTTGTAATGTCTACAACCAGTGGAAATTTTGCTGCAAACCAGATATAATGCTATTTCATGAAAGCACATTAAAAAATTGTATTAATCAATAAAATGTTGACATAGAAAGAGTAGAAGTGGTAAATGAGACTGTTAGAATTGAAGAAGTAACCTAGTTGTCATTAATATCCGTTGAATATCTATAATGAAAATCATCTTGGGCTTGCTTTAAACTAATATCTTGAAATAGAATTGCTCTTAGGAATAGAATTCTTTCAAGGTAGGAATAAACTCGTTTTTCTCCCATTTAGAATTTTGGATATATATTCCTAAGTGAAGTTTGCCTTTATTTTTGAGATGTGACACTATTTTTTTTCTAACTCTGGGGGGATTTTCAGACCCTGTCTGAAATAACTTCCAAACCAGCAAAGGATTCTTACCAGTCTTTGTCAGGCCTGCTGTCATTTTTAATTTGTGCTATAACCCTTCCAAATCTACAGAGCTGAAAAAAAAACCTCTGGGTTTTGCTTTTACATTTTTTTAAGGCATGTCTGATATTTTTGTAATTCCTCTTTTTTTAGCTTAGTAGTGTAGCTACAAAAAACTCACTAAAGTTTTTACTTTCTTAGTCTGCTGTAGAAGACAGACAATTTTTCAGGTTTCCAAATTGAATATCAATTGAACCCATTATCTCAAGAACACATTGGCTCCAAGAATCTATTATAATTTTTGGAGTATTGGTCACTGTGGATGCAAGCAATTAGAATGCTTATGAGTAGATATGAATGATGAAGAATTTTTATTTCAGAAGGTCAGTCACTTAGTTGCTGGACTAAATAAATTTCTTCCCTTAGCAGATTGTTCATTGTCTAACTACGCTTTTTAACAACTCTTTCTGTAATAGATACAACTGACTGCTAGCAGGAAAGATAATGGATTATATCAATTTCTGAGGTTGGAGTCCAGGAAAACAGTTTCTCTGTAGCACACAGAAGGAGGTAAATAAAATTGCGAAGTGCAGCTCCTGCAGGTCTTCAATGCCTTTTAAACTCATTCTGATGTTGCATCCACAGACTTCCCCCAGAGAAGTTATCCGACATTCTGCCTGAAATTCAGCACCATCCTGACCCTTTCTTATTACTTAAATCTTGGTCTTGGAAAGCACAGGGATAGGAGCACTTATTGTCATCAAGGATCCTTCATTTTTCACTACCCAAAAGCTTACTGTCTTCTGTGAAAAATCATGGATTCTTTCATGAATTGGGGCAATAGTTTTCATCCAGAAAATGTTGCTCTCCATCTTTGTCTGTTGCCGTATCAGGTAGCCATTTACCTAGGTCAAACATTTCTTTGATATAATAATTTCAGATCATCAAATTTGGCTGAGATAGTATCTTGCCCCAGATACCTTCTGAACAGCCTTCTCGTCTGCCTTCTCTTAACTTTTAGCACAACTGTAGGGTGATGTCCAAAGAGATGTCTTGATGTTGTTTAATCCAGACTCATGGAAGTTACTGTTAAATTACTGCATTGGGAATGAATAAAATTTTTAGAAGACTTTGTCTGAAGGAAAAATAATTTGATTTTATAGTCGGGTTAGTGGAGTGTGATATGATGTCGCCTGTGTACTAAGCCAATAAAACAAAACCATTCCTGGCTTTCTACAACAGTAATGCAATAATTTAAAAGGAGAACCTACTGCAAACTAGTTAGCCTTAATCACTACAAATGCCATTGGAGTTGGTGGAGCACAGATGCTCTTTTATTGTTCCGACATATTTCTGCATGAACAGAGGGCTTTTTGTTTTCAGGCATAATAAGAAATGGAAACAGTGGATGTAGTAGTGAAATGTTCCATCAGACACAAGATGTAAGAATCTGGTGACCTGAATGCTGTGGTTTAGAATATAAAGAATGGTTTTTATATCAAAGTTTTGCTGTTTAAGAAAGACTGTAACAGACAGATGTAACAGGACTTTTGAAAGAACGACTGAAAAAAACAAGTAGGTCTGTGTTCAGTTATGTTCTCTGGTAAAGTGAGCTGAAGTGTGTGCGAGGCAGGAGTGAGCAGAAAACTCCCTGGCTGATACTCCCAAACTTCTCAGAAATATTGGCTGTGAAAAAAACATGGAAAATGTGAAAAATTATTTTATTTCTATCATAGAATATCTGCTTTCTTATGGCTCAGATTTTTGTATGAATACTAATTTTAAAGCACACTAACGTATGTTTTTCTTAAGGTTGGATGTCAGGAAAGGTAGTAATATTAATCATTTGTTGATGCTTCTCTGTTTCTAAAGGAAGTTTCATTGTCCTGACTGGAGCATTGCATTGACAAGTAGCGTAGGTACATCTATTAGAGAAAGTTTTGACAAAAGAAAAATTGTTGTAAGACACTTACACAGCCTCAGTTGTCTCCTAGAAATAAAAAATGCCAGAATAAGGACCTATTTATGTAGACCCTTTATTAATATGTCCTTTAGTTTAAATGAGCACCTACTAGTTTTGTTTTATTTAGTTGCATGACAGTGGCCCACAGATGATGAAGGGTTTGCAGTGTCCTTTCTCCTTTCCATTTTCATTTTCCATCCACTGACTGCTGCAAACTGTTTTCCCTTGTTTCCTGCATTTTTCTTGCTCGTGGCAATCCAGCCAGGTTTGTTATTCCTGCTGCTCTTTTCCCACTACCTTGTTTGGTTGCCAGCAGGAGCAGTGAGAGCACAGGAGAAATGGCATAGCTGCTGTTACTGTCACCTGGATGTACTCACGGACAACGTTCCACTAACCGTCAAGCACTGATAGCTATTCTATGATCCCAGTGTCTGTACAGACACCTCTGGTGGAACCTTCAAGTAAATGGCTGAAGATCTTCTCAATTAAAGTCATAAAGATTCTATTACTTGGGTAAAACAGAATACTTTTTTTAGAATGCTTCTTGAAAACCTTTGTAACGTTAAGCCTGTATACTCTGTTCCATTTCATGCAATTTTAATGCCAAATGGCTCAGATTTTGCAAAATAAGGGACCCTTGTAACTTGCACTTCTCTTTACTCCTTGCCATGCCTTACATAGGAAAGGTCAGTAATAGTATTCTATGAACAGCAGTAGTCATAGTATTGTGTCAGTGTCTACATCACTTACTGGGTATGTTATGTTGATAGCAGAACTGACAGAAGAACTAATGGGAGAACTGTGGGGCCAGAAGGTTGAGGGAGGTGGTCCTTCTCCTTCTCCTCTCCACACCCCACCTGGAGTACTGTGTCCAACTCTGTGGACCCTGGTATAAGAAAGACAGGGCAGGTCCAGGGGAGGGCCATGAAGATGCTCAGAGGGCTGGAAGACTTCTCCTATGGAGACAGGCTGAGAGAGCTGAGGTTCTGCCTGGAGAAGAGAAGACTCCAGGGAGATCTTGTTGCAGCCTTTCCAGATTTAAAGAGGGCTTTACAAGAAAGACAGAGAGGAACTTTTTAACAAGACCTGTAGTGACAAGACAAGGGGCAATGGTTTTAAACTGAAAGAGGATAGATTTGGATTGGACATAAGGAAGAAATTTTCTGTGATGAGGGTGTTGAAACACTGGAACAGGTTGCCCAGAGAAGTTGTGGATGTCCCTCTATTGGAAGTGTTCAAGGTCAAGTTGGATGAGGCTTTGAGCAACCTGATCTACTGAAAGGTGACCCTGCTAATGGTAGGAGGGGTGGACGTGATGATCTTTGAAGGTCCCTTCTAACTCAAACCATTCTGTGATTTTATGGTTCAAGCTCAGGTTGTTTTGGATTTTTTTAATAAGCTTTATTCTCTCTCCCTGTTTTCTTTGGCTTGATATTTATCTTGAATCCAAAAATCATTGTTATGCAACAAGGTTGTGTTTCATTGCAATTACACTAAAGTCAAGAATAATCTTCATAAATACAAACTGCAAGTGACATAATTAAATTTTGTTATCCACACCCTTTGTGTAAATAATTAAACAGTTTGTACACAGTGGGAAAAACAGCCCGATATTTCAGCAGAGGTGTTCTGGCAAAAGTTAAAAGTATTTCTTCGAGTTATGTGTTTGTGTAAGTTAATGTTAGATTAGATCCAATATATCTTTTGCCATTTCCCTGCCAGAGTTAGAATTTTTCCGGTAGGTATATTAAATATATTATCAGAAGAGCAGCAGTTGCAGTTCTGCTAATTTTCTGGCATACATAAGGTGCAAGTGATGATCCTTGTCACTGCAGGTACCCAAGTGGCTCCTTTCTAGCAGTGATGATTCTTGAGATTCTGGCAAGTTAGCACTGTGACAAGCAGGATGTGTACCTCTTGGACTAGACAGAGTTAAATAGTTCCTAAAGTTGTCTCTCAGAAATGTCATAAAATGCTTGTGAAAGATTGGTTACAAAATATATTTTGCTGTGGGAATCCATCCCATTTTAGAGACAGAATGATCTCCTAGATTCAGTGTTTAGACCTTAAATGAATGTGTTGCTTTGAAGGAGTGCTGATCAGTTAAATTACAGCTTTGTTAAAAGGAAATTGATTTGTTCATTCATCTGAAAAAAACTCAAGATCTCTTTGAAAGATCAGTAGGGTCACATTGTCCTTCAGCTTCATGGAGAACAAAACCAGCAGGTAAGAATGCTTCCAGGAAACAATAACAGTATGTGTGTGTATGTTTCTAGTGCAGTACGTTCGTGAGCATCGCTCATCATCTTTCTTGGATGGTTGAATGTGATTTCCTCACCTCTCACTTAAATAGCATAGAAACGGATGCTGGTTTTATGTAAGTAGAATATATTTTACAAAGTTTCATCCCATAGTTATTTACAAAATAATTACAATGCACCAAATAGAGATGCACTCTGTCACTCATCAAAGCATAGCTTGCTTAAGTGGAAACAGGAAGCTTTGCATATTCCTTGAAATGGTGTATAATATCCTTTTCGGTGCTTTCAGTTGTCTAGATATTAGTAGAGAAATTACAGTAAGTGTTGCCCAGGGAGGTGGTTGAGGCCCCATCCCTGGAGATATTCAAGGTGAGGCTCAATGAGGCCCTGGGCAACCTGGTCTAGTTGGGGGTGTCCCTGCTGACTGCGGGGGGGTCGGACTAGATGACCTTTGGAGGTCCCTTCCAGCCTGGACAATTCTATGATTCTGTACTGTGATTGGTGCTTTCTTCTGACAATTTGAAGTACAGTGTGATATTTTGGGAGATTCTACACTGAAAAATCTAGATTTGTTTGATCACCTTTTTATTATGCCTTTATTAAAAATACATTGCTGTTTATAAAACCAGTAGTTTTTGCATTGAAATGCACTGACTTACAGATAGTCAAAATTTCTAAATGCAACTGTGTGCTTTTAGAAAGTGGCTGACCTTGTGTACTAGCTGTCATTACTTTTTAAGGTCCACCATGTAGGCCTTTTGCATCTTTACAAGATCCAGCAACAGCATGACTATACCAACCGATACTCTTTCCTGTGGAAGAGCCTCCTCAGAGACTTCTGCTTCAGGAACAGGCTAAGGTTTCTAAACGTAAAAGGGATTTTCAGATTTTTCCATGGATGAGTGTGCTTGTGAGCAGCCCTGTGTTGCCATCCTCTTTATTTTTGCTTTCTGTGGATATCCTTGGCAGCCAAAAAGTTTTGTTTTCAATTGCTTCAGTTTAATGCCGCTGAAAATGAAGTTGACATTCAAGTTTTTGGCTGGCCAGGTTGTACCAGCGGATCTCCAGAGCCTTGGCTTTGGACTGCAGCGCAGTTCCAAACTTGTTTACGTAAATCTTAACATGAGTTTTAAATTATGTTAAGCTGAGCAAGCATAATTGAAAAACACATCCTTGAGTCGGTCAAGCCAGGGTCAAGGCGTGTTGCACCCTGTTTAGAGTGATTGCTCAGTTATACTATCCACAGGGCTTTCTGTGGCTTCATGGCCAGGCAGTGTGTGAGGGCAAGGAGAAACCAACCTGAGCAGCATTGCAGTGCCTGAATGGGGTTCTCTACTGCCAGCATGAGAGACACTGCTCTGGTTACGAACGTTAACAGTCTCTGGTTCATATCCTTTAGCTTATCACAGATGCTGTGAGTCACAGCTGATGGTGCCTCTTTATACAGGAGCCGGGTGGTAGTTGTTCACTTTTGCGTGATGAAAAAGTGGTGCTATTAGCATTGACCTGTGATAGAGAAGTCACTTTCGTAGACATTTGTTAAACCAGCAGTGTTAAATGCACTTTATCAAAAGTGTATTGAGTTACTTTAGTCAGTGGAACAGTCTATAGTGTGCTTTTTATACTAAAGCAAACAGTGCTTGAGGTGAAAATGCCAGAACTATCAAGTATGTCTGTCTTTAGCTTGATTTGATCTTATAAAATGTCAAACATTTCTTTTTGTGCTTCTTTGCCTTCTGATCTACATAGAGGAGGTCTTAGGATGGTAGTGTCACTATTGCACTAGGTACAGATATTTTATACTTTCAACTTGTGCCACTGTATTTTCTCCCCTGATGATCTGCAGGGATGCTCTCTTCATCTAACATCTCAGTGGAGCCTGGGTTTGGCTGCACGGCGTCTGGTCTCTCCTGCCATGTGTGCATGTGCCTCCCCTACCGTGGATTTACCACCTCTCATTTAGATGATGAATCCAAGTACTGTAGACAACACCATCAAAATTATTGTGCCGATCACTGCAGCTACATCTACACAGAATTTTTCCTTGAAGTGATAACTGCTGCTAGTCTCTGTTGCAGCTGCCCCTGTTGCATCCTTGTAAGTGTATAAATGGTAAGAAAACTAAAGCCATGCTTAAAATCCTTTCTTCTGCACAAACTGGAGTTGTGAAAGAAGTGTGTTTGAAAGAAAATACTCCACCTGGATGAAAGTCCTGGTGCCTGAGTCAGCAAGCCAAAGTCTCAGATCTCTGAGTTGAGCAATAACTTTAAGCCTTCTACTTGTGGGTGTATGTGCCGGCATAAAGAGACTGTAATAAGAGTTGCTAGACTCTCTATCCCACAGACATACAAATGAAGAAATAACTCATCATCTCACTATCCTACGCTATGTTTTATTCAAGTCAACTCTCAACGTTATTGCCACTTTTCAACCTTAGTACTTAAAACACAGAGAATGTAATGTTGGTCACCATTTCACATGGGGTGAGATGTTGGCCTAGCAATGTTTTTTTTTGATCTGTGCTTTGATGTGTAAAATGTAACACTGAATTTGATAATGTCAAGCTCTGTTCACAGAGGTTTGAAGTGGCAGAGATGCTTTAATTACTTCCAGTTGATGACTTAAAAACTTCTGGCACATACAGAATATTTCAGTGTGAAAAAACAAAAAAACCCACCCCAAAGCCCAAAACCAAACAAACCTCTTCACCACCACTTTTCCATAACTCAATTCCCAAGCTTTGCTAGTGTATTTGTTACTTAAAACTTCACAGAAATGTTCCTCCAGAAGGTATCCAGCAGGAGCAATTTTTGCCTGTTCATTAAAATTTGGCAAATCTTAAATCTTTACTGTAACCATGCAAAAATTAGCTTTAGCCTAACTTTTTCTGCTACATTTTAATTACAGACATCTCTGCGAGCCGTATGTAAAGTCGATGTGCAGGTGTGAATGTGCTGGTGTGGGTGCTGTGCTCCTGCCAAAGCCAGTGGGTTTTGGTCAGGGTGGTAACTCCTTAGCTGGGGAGGGGAGGGCGAGGAGGGATTTTTCTGCCGTGTTTGGGAGAGGGCTCAGTACCTGGAGGGTTCTTGAATGTCACTTTTGATTTGCTTCATTTGTGTTAGTCTGTCCCCACAGTGAGGATTAAAATCACCAATGTCCCAGCGTGGCAGGCCTCCCACCTGCACCAGGTCACCGGGCTTCCTCCTGAGCCACAGGGCTCCCTTCTGCAGTAAGTCATGATCTATAATGCAGGACAGACTCTGCAGTAAGTATTTTAGAAACTCAGCTTTTAAAAATGAGCTGTTTAACTGCAGTATCCAAAGCAAATAAAATAGTTAACTTTTGAGCTAACTGTGCTTGAAACAGAAGATGTTTTTAGAATGCAATATAGTATTTTATACTTTCAGCAAAAGCCAGGTGCTTTTGAAAAGCAAGTAGTTTTGATCTCTTTTCTTCTTTATCCTCTTTGGGTAAGGAGTTCGTTATCACTTGTCTTTCCAAGGGTGTAGAAACTATGTAACTTACACCAATTTTAGTCAAGAATGTATTTTAATAATGTTAAGATTTAATTATGAGGAGCTATGTAAAGCCTTACTTCTTTGATCCTGGCTTATTTGGCTATTCTATAATAATGTTCTTATAGTTTACATGCAAAAGTACTTTTTTCAAATAAGAAGTATGCTTTTTTAAACTCCAAATTGTATTCAGACTTTTTAGGGTTAAACTGTGGAATTACAGTGTTACATTGTAAAATAATGGTTGTAAATCATGATTAGAGCCATTGCTGGTCTTTTCTCATTATATTAATAATAGATTTTTTGGTGCAAGAAGTAGGTAGCGTTTTCTTTTCATGGTAAAACCTGAGTAGTTTTTTACTGGTTGCGATAGATTTCCTAAGCAGTGTGGTGTGGTCCCGTGTGTCTCCTTCCTTCTCATCACCCCCAGATACAGCCCGGCTGCCATACAGTCACACGCTAATGCCACGTTCTGTGAGAAACTGCTGCAGTATTAAAGCAATTCAGATGTCAACTGAGAGTCATGAAAGACTGGTGTGCTCAATGCCTGGTTCCTAAATGAGTGTCAGAAGTAGGATGTTTCAAAAATACTTAGCTGATCCCACTTGTACAGTATTTTATCATTCATTATGAATTTCTAGCAAGCACTGTGGCAGTACTTCAGAGGAGGAACTCCCACAATCCTGTTATGCCATTACAACTGTCCTTCTTCAGACTCACTTCTGTGATGATATCCTTGGAAAAATCAATAGGAATTAGGGAGCTGGTACTGCTGCTGTCAAAATCTCATTGTTACCTTGCTCTACCCCGTCTTTCTGTACCCACCTTTTTTTTCCTCTTGTACTCAGTCTTCAAGCTCCTGTGAGAGTAGCTGTCTCTATTAAATATTTATACCGCTATGATATCAAAATGTTGCTTTTAGCAGTGCTGCTAATTAGCTCATAGAAGTTTTACTGTTCATTGCCAAAGCAGAGAAGTGTGATGCCCCTGACTGAGTTTATAAGAATCTTTCCTCAGACTTTCAGGTGGGTTGTGTAACCGGTATTTTGGGTTTTTTTGTTTAAGCTGGAACTTTTATTTGGCAATAGTAAAGTGGTAAATACAGTTGCTGATTTTGAATGAGATGGTTGATACTTGGAATTCTGAAATAATATGGCATATAATTAGCAAACATTGCATTTAGTTTTTCCTTTATTCTTGGTGTAAAAGGTTATGATATTTATGGTTATGATAAATGTTATGAGGTTACAGTAGAGGCTATGATATAGCTCTTCTGTTGTCACAGAACTTGAAAATTTAGTGAATACGTCTGCCTACCAAGCAAATATGTTCTCTTTGTCCAGTAAGATTCTTTTCAAGTCTCATTTTCTTAAGATAAAATAGTTGAAAATTTTCATTTTCATGTTGTCACTTTTGTTCCACTGTGATGGTTTTGTAATATGGCACATTAAAAAATAGCCTAAGGATTTTAGATGCTGTGTTTATACAAAACAGCAAAGGAAGACCAGTGGCATTGGCCCTGGACACTGCCCACGCGAGCCTGGGGGCTGCTGGAACTGCTTTTGCCATCCCTGTGTTCAGCCCAGGCAAGCTTTCCAGGTCCCTGAGGCTGTGGACTGGCTGTACCCTTCACACCCCTTCCCTACCACCCAATTCTCCCCTTTTAGGAGGAAACACATGTATTACATGCCCTTTATCTTCAAAAACATAAAATGAGAGGTGAAAAGAGCAACCCAAGTTTCCTTTCTCTGAATCACTGCCCGGTTCCAGCGTTGGCCTTGTTAGCTTACTGTCCTCTGAGAACACAGAACAGGTTGGAAGCTTTTAATGGAAAAAAACAACACAAAAAGAAGGCAGACTAGGCCCATTTCAGCCATTTTCAGATCCCCAAGTTTGTTGCATCATCTCATATTCTGTCCTTTTTCTCCTTCAGTTGAAGTAGAGACTTCTTTGGTGGTGGATGTGGTTGGTCTGTTTGCTTAAAGATGAACTGAAGACTGCAAATGGGCAGACCATGAGTATTTTACAGAAGGGCCCTCATGAGCCACAGCAGCTTGAGAGAGGCATCAGCTGTCATATCTGGGTTTCTTCTGGGCTTCCAAACATGCTGGGAGCCAACTGTTCCAGCCAGGGTACAGGGGCAGCTTCTCCCTGTCTTTCTCTGTTTCTCTTGGAATGTTTAGTGGCTAATTCAGAAAAGAAAACTACAGATTTCCAAAGCATAAAAGGCTAATGTCTGTCGTAGTATTAAAGATGAAAGACCTCGTGTATACTGTATGAAGGTGAAAGGCATTAGCACAGTTTATGGTATCATGTATTTTAAGTAGGGCATTGTTTTCTGAGTTAGTTTTGACCCTGTCAGTTCTCTCCTTGCATTCTTCCAGAGGTTGGTTTCTTGCTATCACGTCAAATATAATGTTTGCCTTCACCTGAAGGACTTTCATGGACTATCCCCATTCTATCATCTTTCATTTTATTTTCATAATGTGATCATTATAGTTAGATTAGCCATTTGCTAAATGTTCAATACCTCTATGCTGAGTCTTGATTTTGTAGGGCGTTTCTCTTGTGTCTGTTCAAAGCCAAATCATTGCTCAGTTTCACAGTCCTTCTACAAATTTTCCCTTTCCTTTCACTGAGAATCTTTTCATTTGGGCAGTGATCATGTTATGCAGACACATATTTTACTCGTTTTATTTCACTCACCTTTCTATATTGTGTCTGTAGCATCTATAATCCTTTATTGTGCACGTAGGCCATAAGCTTTGTCTGTGGAAGCAGATGTCACTGCTGGTTCAGTGACTGATGGAGTACATGCTGTGTATTCCTAAAATGCCCAGATGTTATGATAATGTACATAATAGTTCAAGCAATGTGCCAACATCTTTTATATTATTAGTTGTTGAAGACTGTGCTACCATCTAATATATCCGTACTCCACAAAAAATAAATAAAATTTGTTTGGTGTGCAAAAGAATTAATGGAATTTAGAACTTGTGCCTTTTCTGCCCTGCAATAACTTGAGCTTTTTACTTCTGTTGAGCCACCCTACACAGAGTGCCACCATTCTTCCATGCATTTCCGGACCCCTGCCTAAATCCATTCAGATCTCCTCTTAAAGGGCAGTACCACCCTGTCCCAGCTTCCTCTGGGACAGCCTGAGGGCACCATCCTGTCTCCTCGCACTCCCAGCACCCTCTCTCTTCCCTACCCGGGTTTGTTTAGTGTTCCAGTTTGGGGCAAGATGCAGCATGTTCTGCAGCTGACATCAGGTATCCATGTGCTAATTTCCAGAAATAAGTGCATGGCAATTGGTGCTGTTACCTCCTAATGTCAAATGATGGAAAAAGGTTTTGTGCTAGTGCACTAGTGGCATCTTCATTATTGATTTTCATGAGGATTCTAAGAACATGATATCTTTCGGGCACTTGTTTTTGTCTAATTTAGTTTATAGTCTTAAGAGCTATTTGTGGTAGATAGGGATTGACAGATAATATAATACCATAAACTAATCTCATTAATAAACTTGAGTGAAAATCATTCTTTCAAGTTATTTTTGAGATCGTAGCTGTTGAAGGTAATATGAACTATTGGTTGTAATATGAAATACTGGTTGATTGAAAAGAGTGTAGAGTTTTTCTTGGTTTTGTACAGTCGTTCATTAAAGTCTGAAACTATCCGATATTTAGAGTAATGCAGCTGTTTCTGCATCTGAAAACACATTAATTTCTACAGCACTGAGAGCTATGGCATGGTAAAGTGAACAATGCAGTGACTTTCTTGAAGAATGGGCATAGTATCTGCATGTTTATATTTTAAAATATAGAGATGATGGAAAGATACAAAATGCTGCAGAATCCTTAATATGATTGACGAATCTGGTCTTTGTTTGTGTATGTAACTGAAGATATGAAAGCTGTGCACTAGCTTTTAGATGAGTGCCTACTTCATTATTATTATGAAAAACTTTGGGGTGCTTAATGCAGTTGCTTATTGGGTACCTCTGGTCACAGGGGGACACGGACAGCATGTTCGGCATGGTGTCAGCTGGCTGAGCAGTGTCACACAGCAGCATCACAAGGTAGGGGACAACTATCCCAAAATCAGCGTTGCCTCTGAAGTTTTGTGGGAAAATGGGATGAAAGGGAGGCCACCATGGCCACCGCTCTCCTTCTTGAACAGCCCTGACAGCACTGGTGGGATTCAGACCAAAGTGGTCTTTTCCTTCCTCTTCACAAACGGACTTCTCGGAGGAGCTGTGGGGAGGAGACAGTGCGAAACTCCCACTGGTGGGACCGCCTGCAGAATGGGACCTGAACAAAGCTGTAGTACGGCTGGGCTGTACCGTGACACACCAATACCTGAAAGCAGCTCATGAGAGGACTACTCTGGGGAAATAAAAATATCTCATTACAGCTCTTCCCCGTGTTTCCCCAAATCCTTTTCACATGAATTGCATCCACATCCTGATTCTCTTGGATATTCTGCAGCTCTAGACCCCTTGGATTCCTCTATTTCTTCTGTAAGGTCATCCGGGCACCAGTAACTGTGCTGGAAAGCCAATGTAGAAATAGAAGTTTTGTGATAGTCCCAACAAGCTGAATGTAAGGTACTGGGCATGAAGCAGCTCGTGCCTGATTATATGTGCCCAACATAATAAATCTCAGTTTCCTAACCTGCTACGCCTGGCATATTTAGATCCCAGTGTGTGCTTTGTGGGTGACAAGTCTGGCATGGAGCAGTCTAGGTGGGATGACTCATACACAAAAGAGACCATCTAGAAGGTTCACTGTGCCAGCAGCTGCAGCCCGGTGCCAGTCTCCTCTCTGTCCCTCTGACATAAACCAACATGTGCTCTTCCCAGCTGCACGGCCTGATAAGCTTCTCTTGACCATCTCACGAGTGGAGATGCTCTGCCTTTATGCCATCTGCTGGTTCCCTCCATCAGGTAAAGGTGAGAGGCTGGGGAACAGAGCAGCTGGAAAGTACCTGTAAGGTGCTTGTGCCGGTGTAATGTCTGGCATAGTATGGACCCGTTCACTAAGTGTCTTTAAAAATGGGGTTAGTTGTTTAAATAGTCTGCTTGGCAGAACTCTTGAGGTGGGGCCATGGCAGTTCCTGTGTTCATGTGCCTTTGTCTTGCTGGCACAGACGGGTGCTGTTTACACCCACCTACACAAGCACAGGTGCTTCAAGCACATTTTTACATGCTCTTCTTTGAGTGAAAGTTAAACTGATGTCTGCTTTCTTGCATGCTTTTGAAGAATTTTACATCCTTGTTTAAGAATTTTGCTTTGGTTTTGTGTTTTGATATCACTTCTAATTTCTAGTTCACTTCTCATTCATGGAAATTCAGTATTCATCCCTGCCTTCTAACACAGGTGGATATTGGCCATTTTTTTTCTTTTCCATATGTTCAAAGAGTATAGGTAGTGAAGATATTTGCACAGGGAGATGGCACAATTTATCAGGGTGGTGAGACACTGGAACAGGTTGCCCAGGGAGGTTGTGAATGCCCCATCCCTGGAAGTGTTCAAGGCCAGGCTGGATGGGGCTTTGAGCAACCTGATCTAGTGGGAGGTGTCCCTGCCCATGGCAGGGGGGTTGGAACTAGATGATCTTTGAGGTCCCTTCCAACCCTAACCATTCTATGATTCTATGATTCTATGATCAGGGAAATAATCTGTAAAGAGTTGGGAATTTGTGTGCATTTGCCTAGAATGACTTCAGCAATTAATGAGCTGAGTTTACAGGCCCTATGTGCTTCTTCATATGCCTGCTTACAGTGCTGCGGCTCTGGGTGAATTAATCTAGGAAGGAGTGTTTTACAGAATAACTGAAATATTGTCTGTCCTTTTAGGCTGTGAAGCATGTTACGGAACCATACAACAAGTGGATGAAGAGGAAAGGAAAAAGTGCCGTTGATAGCTAGGATAGCAACATGGGAAACACAACCACCAAATTCCGCAAAGCTCTTATAAATGGAGATGAAAACCTGGCCTGCCAAATCTATGAGAGCAACCCTCAGCTGAAAGAAACTCTTGACCCAAATACTTCTTACGGAGAAACGTACCAGCACAACACCCCGCTCCATTATGCTGCTCGGCATGGGATGAACCGTATTCTAGGGTGAGTACCATTTGAAGTTTTGTTTGGGTGTCAGTAAGTGACCAAGCAAGAGTGTCAGCCGGGTTATATACACCGTGTGTGCGTGTGTTGCAGGTACGGAATTCATAACATGTTCAAGTAGTAATAGAAAACATGCAAATTAGTCTATAACCACAGACTAGTATAACAGGTTTTGATTTTATTTTTAGTATCTTTGTTCCTTCCTTGTAACATTAATCTTGGACAGCTTTCGTTTGATTCCTGAAGACTCCTATACCACGGTTCTTTGAAAATAGTGACTGTTGTGCCGTTCTTGATGTATTTTCCTGTCGTAAAATCAGCTGTTTGTAAAGCGGTAGCTAATAGATACCATACTGATTGTATCCACTTCCAGATGGATACATCTATATATAAGTTTATTCTTATGTTATTCAAGCAGCTTTTATTTTTCATTTTGGGTAATAACAGTGAACATCAATATCTTGATAATGAGTAAGTTTATTATTGCCACAGTCAACGTGTATGGTATTCCCTATTGTTAGCTACTTCTGTTCTTCTTTGTTTTTGTCAGTGCTCTAAGATCAATTAAAGATTAACATCTTATCCATGTCCAGATGTGGCAGGTACAAGCTGTTCTGGTCCAGTATTTCATACAGCTAGTACCAAGTGACATTGCCAAACCTCTTCTTCAGCGGGTAGTAAGTTACAGATATTTGTAAATATCCTCCTCCTTGTATCAGGAAACAGAACGGAAATATATTCTGAATTGTGTTATTGTTAATATTATTGTCATCTCTGTGTATCTACTGATGGGTCTGTGGTATTCATAAGGGTTTTTTTTGTCTCTCACATGCTGTAACTTCACTAGCTATCTGGCCTCCCACCATAAATTTTTCCCCAGTGTTTTACATTCACCTAACAGGTTTTTATACTCTATAACTTCTAATTTATCTTTATTTTTGCTAAATATTTTTGCTAAATATTTTTCTCTTCTCCTCCATGTATTCAGTATTTCTGTTTTTATTAGTTTTCATTTCATCACTGAATCTTTTTGATTGTTTGTTTCTTAACATGCCCAAACTTTACCCCACTCCTGATTCTTGAATTACAGGAAAAATTTAATGGAACTTAATTTAAAATAACAACCGGTTTTTACTTATATTTCCTGTGTGATTTTTTTTCTCTGAGATTGTCAGTTTATTTCTCTTAAGTACTTTCCACTGCGGTAGAATGACAGAAGATCAAAGTAGCAGTGGTTTGTATTTCAGGTTGATGTAGGGTACAGTCTAATCTTATCTAGGTTTTTATGGCTGTTCAAGGGGTTTCAGTAGGGGCTGGCCTAAGCAATTGTAATGCAATCAAAGAAAGAGTATTGTGATTACCAATATGTAATATGGGATGAATTTGGCAGAAAATCGTTGATGTCAGAGGGGACATTGCATTGGTCACAACACTGCCTCTTCCCACATCAGGTTTTGCTGGGTTTTATTCCTTTTGCAGGGATGTTGAAAATTAGTTTTGGATGCATTTGAGGGAGATATGTGCAAATTGTTTTTCAGCACATGACTCCTCTCAGGTTAAGAGGATATTAGGGGATTTTTGTGCTGCAAAAATATATGTCAAGGAGAAGCATTAGAGGAATCCCTGGTAACTTCTTTGCAGATCTTCCGGCTGACTATTTTCTGATAAGATTGAAGCTGCTCTGAATTTCAGACTGTTGTTATTTCTGGAGATATAAATAAAAAAGAGGGTACTTATTATGAAGGTGTAATAGTTGCATATACTTCTTTCCTAAAAGTAGTTTTAAAAAGTTTTCTCTTCTGATTCTATTATGAAAGATAACCACCTAACTATTTTCCCTTTCTCTAACACAACAAAATAATTTTGTCCTGCTTTAATAAGTTAAAATATTACAATATATAATAATATTTCATCTGAATAATTTATTAGGATGTCACTGTCTACATTATTCACTTTTGAATAACAAAAAGCAAACTTCTTTTTAATTATCAATGATTACACGGGTAAGTTGAATATTTAGAATTAATTATGATTAATTATGATAGATTGATGACAATTTTATGATAGATTATTCATTAAAGTAAGTATGTCTGCATTGGAATTATTCATGCTAGGCTCCCTTTATAGTCAGTGTGGACCTAGGTAATAGATCTAGTCAGAATAATTAGTGAAGGCAACAGCAAGATTCATTTTATTGTGAAATTGACCCTAAAATATTTTAAATATATTGTGTGCCAGAAGTGTCTGTTTCTTCCCATTGATTTTAAAGGGAATCTAAGAGAACTGGATCAACTGTAGTTGTCTGCATTGTAGATCTCCAGAGCTGAAAAGATTAATCTCATCCTAGAACATGCTAAATCATGTGAAATTGAATAGTGAGCAGCTGCAAAGCTGTAAATGGGACACTCCACAGTTTTACAGTATCGGAAATGACTGCTTCTCGTGGGAGATAGTCCTTGTGATCCAGTGTCCATGGTTTGTGGTGGATGATGGGTGCAGAGTTTGGGTCCATCCAGGCCTGAGCACTGGTGTTTGTCTGAGTGTTTTGTTGTTGTTCCGCTCAGCTGCTGAAACATACCTAGGTTATGGCTCTGTAAGACCCTTTTCAGATTAATTATTTTATGTGGTTATGAGGCTTGGTCACCTACTAAATGGTTGGGAGTATGAAATACTGAAGGCAGTTTTTGATTTGGTGTAGGAGAATAACAAGTGAAGAACATGATCTGACCAGGCTTCGTGGGCACATTTATAGAGAAGCGAGTGGACCAAGTGAATTGAAACGCCCATGACTTCAGTAGAAGAGCAAGTGGCTGGATGGTAGAAAAGAGTCGTTTATAAAGTCGTGTCATGATATACAGTCTCAAGAGCAGTCAAGAGGATGGAGGAATGATAAAAGTAGGAAGCCTTTAAAACAGAGTAAGCTCTTGCCGTGACTGAATGCTCACTGGAGCAGGCTGCTAAAGGCAGAATACAGTGGGACGCCCAGAGGAGCAGGACAGGCCTGGTGCAGCAGCAGTGGTGGTTACCATGTTTCTCTAAGGCTCTCACCCAGCTGGGCACTGTCTTCTGAAGTGCACCTAAGGCAGGCTGAAAAACTGGTACCTTTATCTGACTTACTCCCTAAAACTCAAAATCTCGTTTAAAAGCAGTCCTCACTAACTATAGATGTGTGGCCTCCCATGGTGGCTTCCCTGGTGCTTCCTATGGCTTCCACACAAGATACAAAACAGTTGGTAGGCTTTATCTGAACAGTAGTCTGACCTACGAAGTCTGACCTATAAGCAAAGCTCAAACGCCAGTCAACTGCTATGTTTTCAGCTCTTAAAACTGACCTTTCTCTAGCTGATTTCTGATTATTTTGACCTTAATAAGTAGAATATATGTGATGCTTGTGGAGTTCACTGGTCACAACACAGCCTTGCTCTCCAGGAACAGGTGCCACTGTTGGGTGTGTTGAATTACTTCTCCTTGACCAGGTTTCTCTGCGCCCCTTAGAAAAGTGGGAGCCTTGGATTGCTGTGCTCTCCCCTGCATTTGCTTAGACACCGTTCAAATGCACTCACTGAAATGATCATCTTTTCCTCAGGCCGTTCTTATTTTTCTTTCCTTGGAAATTTGGTACTGCAGAATAAGGTTGCTTCATTAGCGATTGGTGAGATGAGATAATATTAATGCAGTACACTTCTAAAGATTTCTTGTTCTGTGTTGTCTGTTCTCCTTTGTACAACCATGTGGATGTTTTACCACAGGCAAAGTAATAAAACCCAATTATATTTGGGTTGTAGAGGAGTGCAGCTTTGGTCCTTGCCAGCCAGGATAACTGAATCTTTATTTCAATTAATTTTGTTACCAGGTGGAGTTTGTGATGCTGTGGAGTTGATTGGTAACTGCTGAATCACTGTGTCAAACGGCCTAACTTCACCCTGGGGTTAGAGGCTCATGTGGCTTCCTCACAGAGAGAGCTCTTGGTCCGGTACTTACTGGAATAATGAATGCGAGACTTGCCATTTCTCATAAACAGAAGTAAATTTATCAGAAATAATTAATTAACCTTTATAGCTAAACGCAACATCCAGCTAAAATATTTGGTGACGTTGTATATGAATCCAGTTTTCCTTTTAGCCAAAATATAGACACTGGACGATTTGATTTTTTCAAATTTGTAAGTTTTTTCAATTTAAATGTAATAAAATTACTCCATTGAGGCATTTAAGGAAAATAAAAATAAGTGTCATTAAAGATCAAGCAACATACAGATTGAAAGGATTTTTATGGAGGGGGAAGGATAGGGGAAGATGAGACAATCTCCATAATACAGCCATAGTTTTTAAGAAATAGAATGTAAATGATGCAAAGCCTGTTAGTGTTGTCTGTGTAATTTCATCATTAGGGCTATGTAAATAATATCAACACTAGATGTCATACACTGCTGGTGATTTACAAGCTCATATGTGGATAAAAGTCCCTGCACAGAAATACAAAGCTGTGTGCTTAAATGGAAAGATAGGCCCACTCATTAGTAGTTTCATACTTATTATTTCATCAGACATTTGGTTAAAACCAATCTAAAAATAATAGTCTGACAGTTATCTGAGAAGAGAATGCAGTGTGGATAGTCTTTTAGTCTTTTTTGAAAAAACTGTTCAAATGAGGGATTTGGAGAGAAGGCTGAAAGGATTACTTCTAAGTTCAAGAATCAGTTCTAGCTGTAAAGAAATGTATAGAAGGAGCAGAGATGGAAATCACACAGATTTTGCATTACAGAAGACATTTAGTCACAAAAGCTGCTGGTAAGCAGCCAGCTTCAGTGGAAGCCACTTCTAATTTGGCACTCAGTGAAATAAAAGCCAGAAGTGGCATGGGATCATGGAAACCATATTACTGACTGTCCAATGGAAGGCCAAGCACAAGTTGCTCATAAATAAATATAATAGTTTTCTGGTTAAGGATAACTTAAGAATACTATTGATACTCCTTTGCATCAGAAATGGTTTAATTCAGTGTTTTGGTGCTGCTGTTCATCCTAATAGGCATAGGAACCATATATAAAGTGTATTTTTTTTGGCCCTCAGTATAATAAAAAAATAAGGATTCCTCACATTTTAGTGTACACTATCTTTGGAGCTGTGCTCCACAGTTCAATTGTATCCCTTTGCTACTCCTGCATGTTGTCCCTCTTGGTATTTTGTGTTGTACCAAGCCAAAAATTACTATCTATCTACAGAAGGTCACACTTAACCATATTAGCTGACACAAAACCACTAAACCAAAGAAACTTTTTGACCTATTTGCATTTTTAGTAAAGAGAATAATAAGTTCTTTATTGATGCATATTTGTATAAGACCTTTCTTAGGTGTCTTTAGGTGATGTGCTACTACATTAAAGTAAAATACGTGCCACAGTCTGGGCTTGGTTCTCAAACTTGTGGTTTTCTCTGAAAATATGAAGAAATTGAGTACTCAGGAAATGGAATTAACCCATTTTGCCAGATGTACCGTACTTGGAAGGAGTTCATATGAATGGGAACAAATGGGAGGCATTGCTGTTTAGGAAAAATACAGAATTGTAGACTAGAGTGGAGTACTTGACATAAGGGAGCTTGAAATCACAGAATCACCATGGTTGGAAGGGACCTCTGAGATCATCAAGTCCAACCTCAAAAAAGAAAAACAAACCAAAAAAACCCCAAACCCAACAACCAAACAAAAACAACAAAACAAAAACCACAACACCCCACCACATCACACCCACCCACAAACCAATAATCTTGGGCACTAGAGCATGCCCTGAAGAGCCACGTCTAAATGTTTCTTAAATACCTCCAGGGATGGTGACTCCACCACCTCCCTGGGCAGGCTGTTCCAGTGCCTGATCACTCTCTCAGTAAAGTAATTCTTCCTGATATCTAATCTAAACCTCCCCTGCCACAACTTCAGACCATTTCCTCTGCTCCTGTCATTATTCTCTTGGGAGAAGAGGCCGACACCCACCTCTCTACGCCCTCCTTTCAGGGAGTTGTAGAGGGCAACGAGGTCTCCCCTCAGCCTCCTCTTCTCCAAACTAAACATGCCCANTATGTTCTCTAGACCCCTCACTAGCTTGGTGGCTCTCCTCTGGACACGCTCCAGCACTTCAATGTCCTTCTTGTGGTGAGGGGCCCAGAACTGAACACAGCAGTCAAGGTGAGGCCTCACCAGTGCCCAGTACAGAGGAACCATCACTCTCCTACTCCTGCTGGCCACGCTGTTCCTGATACAGGCCAGGATGCCATTGGCCTTCTTGGCCACCTGGGCACACTGCTGGCTCATGTTCAGCCAGCTGTCCACTAACACTCCCAGGTCTTCTGCTGGGCAGCTTTCCAGCCACTCTTCCCCGAGCCTGTAGCGTTGCCTGGGGTTGTTGGGACTGAAATACAGGACCCGGCACTTGGCCTTATTGAACCTCATCCCATTGGCCTTGGCCCATCGATCCAGCCTGTCCAGATCCCTCTGTAGAGCCTTCCTACCCTCAGGCAGATCAACACTCCCACCTTGTTTGGTGTCATCTGCAAACTTACTGAGGGTGCACTCAATCCCCTTGTCTAGATCATCAATAAAGATATTAAACAAGACTGGCCCCAAAACTGAGCCCTGAGGGACACCACTGGTGACCGGCCCCTGGATTTCGCCCCATTAGTCATAAGTCTCTGGGCACGACCACCCAACCAGTTTTTTACCCAGTGAAGAGTACACTTGTCTATGCCATGATTCGCCAGTTTCTCCAGGAGAATGCTGTGGCGGACGGTGTCAAAGGCCTTACCAAAGTCCAGTTAGACAATGTCCACAGCCTTCCCCTCATCGAGAAAGTGGGCCACATGGTCATAGAAAGAGATCAAGTTGGTTAAGCAAGATCTCCCTTTCATAAACCCATGCTGGGTGGCCCTGATCCCTTGCCTGCCCTGCACTTGCCGTGAGAGCTCATCCAAGATGATCCTCTCCATGATCTTTCCCCGTACTGAGGTGAGGCTGACAAGCCTATAGTTTCCCGGATCCTCCTTCTGGCCCTTGTAGATGGGCATCACATGTCTCTGAAGACTTAAGATTTTGGAAGGAAGAATTAGCTCTTCACAAACTTCAGTCAGCGGAGGAGCCGGTGTCAGTGGTAGGCTCTCACATGCCTCCTGTTAGCCCAAATCACCGCTGGCAGAGGGTGATCACTCCTTACTGCAGAGGGTTATTAATAGTGGAAATTCTGGTAGTGTTAGTTCTTAGACAAAGGGCCAATTGACTTTAAGGCTTACAAGAAGTCAGGGTAATAGTTTGTGAATTTCCTTTGATAAATGGTTCATAGTCTGTCAGTAGATTCTTTATCTTAGAATAGAAATAGTCACTGTCTCCTGCCCAGGTTTTTACTGCATGCAGGAAGCTCTTGAGCTATAAGAGAAGCATAAGAATCTTAAGGAAACAGAGAAGAAACTGTAAGTACTAATTAAAGAATTTTCTAGCAGTATATAATGTACATAAATATCAATAATTACTTTTATTAGATATGGCTTTCAACATCAGGTAAATAACAGTACTTTTCACAAAATTATTTAAACCAGCTCATACTTCTATAGAGCTGTCAGTAATGACTAAAAAGATTTCTTCCAGTGCTTGCTAGTACACTGGAGTTGTTTTGTTATATTACATTTGGAGGAAAAAGTACTTCAAGCTGATGAAGTAACCATGATTACTCAAGGTTTAATGCATCAGTATTAACCTACTGTGTTGGAAGCTGAATGATTCAATAACTATATGAATTAATTCATGGCATATGAGTTTCAAATTACTGGGTGACAAGACCTGACTCTCCTATATGTTAACCCGTACTTCTCTGAATGTTAAGAAATCTATGAGCTTTAGGTTTATGCCTGCACTGGAGTTTGCGGGGTAATGTTCTTAATAGCAAGCTGGACTTAGATGGGCTGTCTAACCCAGAGACCAGAGGGAATGTTGTGAAAGGGAGCCCTTCAGTTTCCCTTGTTGCTGCTGCTCACATTTCTCTAGTACCCTATTTGTCTTGCTTAAAGCAAGGGTACAATCTACTGCATAGTTTCTATAGTATATAAGTGCTTTGCATTCAAAAATCAGTAAGTTTTCACTCTCTTTGAGCAGGTTCATGCTTGCTTTAGTCTCCAGTTGTCAGAACTATCTTTATAATTTCATTTTACAATAGTTTGATTTTGTTTTTATTTTTCTGTGCATAGGTACATTTTCGTATGTTTTTATATACGTACATGTGTATACTGATATATATCCATAAATATATAGCATTTATTTAGAGAGACAAAGAAACTGTAAATATGCGGTTTTCACACCCAAAACATGAAAGACTTTATTAAAACCTGAAGAAATGATTGTGTTGATGTTAGCTTCCCAGAGTGAGGGAATGTGCCGGTTGTTTATTATTCTGAAGTTCACAACCTTGTGATCTTGAGTTTCATGCTGCTTTCCTGCAAATAGAGACAGTAGTAGGTGTGAATGTTACAGCCCTTGCTTTTTTGTTACTTTTTTCAACACTTTTTTCATGCTTTTGTCACCTCAAGTTTGGATTCTGCAAAGAGCTACAGCTTGAAGCAAAATCTGGAACCTGCAGCTAAAGTAAAGTCTGGCTGCCTTGTGGTTAGTTGCTACTTCCCATAGGCAATGCATATTTTCATTCTGCCAGTACATTTCCAGGCAAAATTTTAGCTGAAGTGAGGCAAATTGCAAGGGTCTATAGCACTGCTCTGTGAAAGCCTTAAGCACCAAATACCACGGGTAAAAATGCAGTCGAATAATGAATTTGTGGATGTAAAATGTGTTCATTTACCCTTTTTGGGACATCAGTCATGTTCTCTGAACTTAAATGTCATGGGTTCAGCTGGGCTTTTCAGCTTGGATTGACTTCCTCTTGGGCTGAAGAGCTGATCCTTTGACTTTTGGAAGAGATTGAGGAGAGAGAAAGGGGAATACTGTGAAGCCCATTTTTGCGTCCGGAGTGAGGTGCTAGTTGCCTCTGGCAGCCCTAGTGCTTGTCACACCTATTTATGAGACACAGATGTTGAATGACAAGCAAGAAGAACAAGTAATCAAAACTAATTTTCCCGCAAGCCTAACACCGTTTTTTACAAGTGCCAAAAATTGTTCTCAGAAATTTACATATGCTTCTTGCTGAAGTTTTCAACATAGAGACAGTTGGACAATTTTTTAGCAGGTAGCTTTGACAGAAGGGCAAATGTTGAGCTTAGGCAAGGGAATAGCCTTCTAGGGAGGGTTTTTGGATTTATATTTTGGAAAAAAAGAATCTGCTCATACTTCTTGCTGCAGGGGTTGAAAATCTACCTTGCTGATAGACTTATTTGAGTAAGGATATTCTTTGTGCTATGAAGCGATAGTAAAACAGAGCAGTGACGCTTTAAAAGATTTAAATCCATTCTAGAGCTTTCCATCATTTGTTTAATACAGAAAAGTGCCTTTCCACTTGTTTAAGAGCAGAGAATCTGCAAGCAGGCAGGACATAAGAATTTCTCATTTTAAATTAGGATGCACATAACTTCTTAAACAAGAGCTTTATTGTTTTTTTTTTTCCCAGGAGCTTAATTTTATGATGGAAAAAGTTATACTAATAGTTACTCACTACTAAAGCTACCTTATAAACTATTTTTTAACTCTTTAGAGAGAAATTTTGTGTTTAAAAAGGGGTACTTGTTTGACAGCCTTCAAATTCTACTTCTATGCAAAGAGTATGAAGCAAGTAACTCCTGGCTGGCAGGAAGCAGCAGAAAGCTGCATTGTCTCTGGAGCTGTCAGGAATCACCGCTGTGATTCCAGGAGTCAGTCTGCTGTTTCCCTTTCATTCCTAAGCTGACCCTTTTTGCCAGTGTAGTTTATTGCCCACTTTGAACTGCCTCTAAAATGTTATTCAAGAGAAGACTTAACTTCTTGCCAGCCTCTGTCATCTGCCTGGGTGAGGGTTTGCATTACGTTGCACTTCCATGTATTCTAGAGTGAGAAAACAAAGAGAGTCTTTCCTCAATGCATGCAGTACTAGCAGGAGAAGAATTTCATATTGCCTGGACACCTGACTAAAGATACAGGGAAGAAGGATGAATTTTTAAGGGCTTGCTCTAGCATTATCTATTTGCAAACTACCAGTGTGCTACTGTTCAGGACACAGAATAGAAAGAAGAAATTATCTATTTCATCAGTCTTGTGGCTTAGTAACATTTATTGAAATAAAATATAAAATTGTAGAATAAACTTTGCCAATTAAAATTTATGTCACACATTGACAAAATAATTATATATGGCACTTAATGATATTTCAGTAACTCATCCTGATCTTGGCTATTGAATCCTAAGAGAAATAGAGCAGAGCTATCCAGTAGTAATTATCTATTAAGAGTGTTTATCACTCACATGGCTAATCAAAATCTTGTCAAGAAGAGAGAGCTGTTGCAATAGACCCTTCCCACTTCACAAAAATTAGTGGAATTATGTGCTAATTATTTTTCTCCTATTTCTTTCCCCTTGCAGAACTTTCCTTTTTGTAAGAGACGGTAACCCAAACAAACGGAATGTGCACAATGAGACATCTATGCACTTACTGTGTATGGGACCTCAGATCATGATCTCGGAAGGAGCTCTTCATCCTCGCCTCACACGACCCTCAGAAGATGACTGCAGAAGAGCAGATTGTTTGCAAATGATCCTGAAGTGGAAGGGAGCAAAGCTGGATGAAGGACAATATGAACGAGCAGCCATTGATGCTGTTGATAACAAAAAAAATACACCTTTGCACTATGCTGCTGCCTCAGGGATGAAAACCTGCGTGGAGGTAAGAGTCGATATGTAATCACAAGCCTGCTATTAGTAAATGATGTGTGCAGTGTTTCACAAAGCTGTTCCAGGGGGAAAAGAATCTGATATAGCATACTGAATTAACTTTTTAATTCTATTTTTAATTAATTGGAAAAATGACAAAGGTAAACAGCCCAAAATGTACACTGTCTATAGAGAACAATGGAAAAAATGGCTTACATGTATATTAACTTCATGACGTAAACTCCTCAGCACAAAGAAGACTCATATAGGCTTATAAAAATTGGAAATAATGACAAGACTGTAACACTGGAGAACAAACTTTAAAGGTAGACATAGGCACCTTATACACATAGGAATATGTGTAAAGAGTAACGAAATAACTGCCTGAGAGAAAAGTAGAGCTCTCTTTGTTCTGCTCAGTAGCTGAGACTGAGAAACGCTGTCTGTCTTTTAAGAACAGGTTTGATGTCTTCAATTCACAGTGCCCAGCTTTTTTAGAGGATGCCATACATCTGTGCTAACATACTTCAATATAATTACCTTCTTACAAATGAAAAATTACTTTAATGTTTGTGAATGTAGCAGATAGTATTGAGTAACTGGGCATCATAATGACTTTGAAAGTCTCCCATCAAATTTATTTTTAAGCTATACCAAGTGATGTGGACTAGTACTTAATTATGTTGGTAATTTAATTTAAAGAACAGAAGAACAGACATCTAACATGTTCAAAAATAGCTAACATTTTCATAAGACTGTCTATTATAACATCAAGATTTGTAGTATTTTGAAAGGTAATGATTAGTTCAGA
Source organism: Calidris pygmaea (assembly GCA_003697955.1). Taxonomy (NCBI): domain Eukaryota; kingdom Metazoa; phylum Chordata; class Aves; order Charadriiformes; family Scolopacidae; genus Calidris; species Calidris pygmaea. The sequence continues at coordinate 196,708 of QJSC01001656.1, forward strand.
GTTCAGCATTTATATGTAAAAATTAGGTTATTTTTCTACTCTATAACTTTATTGAGACTACACTTCACTCATGACCTTAGTATCATCAGCAAAGCTTCTCACCTCATTATTCACCTGCTTTTCTAGAAAACTTCAGCATATCTTAAAACAGGTTCCAGCAGCTATGGGACTTCTCTCGTGACCCACCTCTGCAGTAAAAACTGATGCTATCCCTGTACTTTCCTCATTTTCTCTGGAGATATTTTAGTTACTTTTACCACCTTCTGACCTTGTACCATGACAGATTTAAGCAATAAATCGCATATTGTAATAAATAGTTCAGAAATTTTATACTTGAGTTCCATTAGGACTCATGAGTAAATACCATCTGGTGTTGGATATTTATATTAGTATTTGGTTTATTGGTTGTTGTAGAACCCCTTGTGCTGAGACATCAATTTGAAACAGACTTTCTTTTGTGTCCTTCCTAAGGCACGTGTGGTACATCCACAGGGAATCTGGATTCCAACAACTCGTACCACTTTTCTACTTTATGTTATTTGAGATTGCTTTTTCACTTTGTCCAGCGACCAACTTTGCAAACACATTGACAGATTTACTGTGTGATGCCTTAAAATTATTTATTCAGAGTTGTTATGCACTTGGCGTACTATTCAAAAAAACATTCAGAACCTTCCTTATTGTGATTTTACATTTACCTTTTCCAGACTTTCTTCCTTACATTTTCTTCATCTGGAGACAACTTCAGCTTCTTATTTCCCGTATGATTCCATCACCTTGTTCTACCTTCACAGATTCTTCCAATGTTTCTAGAATTTTTTTCCACACTTTTATTTAGTACCACTTTTTGAAGGTATGCAGTGGATTGTTTGTCTTTTTTCTGCTTTTGCAAGAATGGTGAATCTCAGCACATATGGAGAATTGTTATTGAGTGGTTCTTTGATGGTAACTTTTTGAATTAGGTCTTGTAGACTATTCTGAACAGAGTCAGGAAAGTTGCTTCTCCTCTCATGTGTTTGTTAACTGATTTGTCTATTATTCAGTCACTTATGTAGTCTGAAATTTTAATTTAAGCATCACGTATTAGCACAGCATTTTCTCAATATGCTTGGGAAATGCAGTGATTGAAGTTCCCTTTTATTTGTGTGGTTTCTGCCCTTGCAGCATTTCTGTTCTTGGTCAGCATGTCACTTCTGTTGTTACAGTTTTGGCCAGATGGTGACCAAAGCTTTTTTTTGTTTAATTCCAGAATTGTATTCCACTGGGCTTCTCTGGTATTTGTTGATAGAGTTAGTTTATTTATCTGTGAGTTTGGTGTGTTTTGTTTTTTTTTTTTTAAAAAAGGTAAATAACACCACCCTTCCAATACTGGGAAACTCTGTGACCCATATCAATATCTACTGAAAAAAAAAAAAAAAAAAGAGAACAATTACATTATCCATAGAAACTCTTATTGTCTTCTCTCTCTCCCTACACTTGAGATCCCCAGGTAACTTAGACTTCAGATTTACAAGGGGTTGGGCAAGGAATTGTCTTAGTGCTCCCAAATGGGGCTGTACAGTGGTATTAGAGGTAGACACAGTTGTTCCAAAGTTTCAATTTGAAGAGCATGAAGCTGATGGGCTCACACAGGAAGATCTGGGCAGACTATAATGTCAGAAAGAATCACAGTCTCTGCAGAGTAAATTGTGGTTCAGGAGCTGAGCTGCAGCCTTTAACTGCAGACTGTAAAATCAATGGGCTTTAAACTCACCATGAAAGTTCATGGTTTGTGTTTCTTCATAAATTACCATTCTGTTTCTCATTGACTGTGATAAGATTCACTAGATTAATCCAGCTACCAGACTGCTAGTTCCCCATGTAATTATATAAACTGGGTTATGTTATCATGACAATACGTACTGCTTAATTGACCAAATCATCTCAGACTCTAGTTTGCTTTCAGTTTTTCTTTGAAGAACAATTTACAGTCTGATCCACATGGATTGCTATTTGCCAGAGTTTGGACACAGTTATGTAGTCTAACTAGTCATGGTTTCTACATTAGAAAAATAGAGTACATCCCAAGTTCAAACTCTGTTCTGTGCCCTACCGTAGACGACCTTGGATCATAAGGTTAGCATCTGAGATACCTTAAGTCTTCCAGTATAGTCTGTAGTCCTTCTAACTCCTTCAATAGGAACAGGATTATGAACAGGAACACTACGTTATGAAAAGCCTGAAAGGAATTTAACAATGATCTCTTTGTTCCCAGAAGTATTTGAGGATTAAAATTCTGAACGAAACAAAAAGAGATAAAAAAGCAAATTGCCTAATTCTCAAGTCATCTTTCCTCTCTCCAGTAAACTGAAGGTTACTTAGAACCTCAGGAATGCCTTTTGCCCAGTTTTGTGGTGGTTACTGTCACTTCAGCATTCCTCTTTGATCCTCTCTTTCATTTTCCCTAACTTTTCAGGAAAACCCCAGCCTTGTCTCTTCCCCTATCCCACCACACCCACGCAAGGAAAGGAAACGGCATAGTCCCTTGTGGGTGAACCAGCTACTAGTTGATTTGTTCAGAGCTGATAGTGAAATGCTCTGTCTTGATACTTCTCTGATACTTCTCCATTCACGTGTTAAATATCTCCTCTGAGCAGAACAGCTGTGTGGAACTCATTGGTGAAGATAGTTTGGGCAATGTTAATGTGCTTATCTCAAAATAATGAATAGAAAAAGACTTAACTTTTATGCTGAATAGATTTGATTTTATGCAGATATATTCCACTCCATCACAGCACATTTGGCATATTAAATGGCATTTTTGCAATTGTTTAAATTATTGTGATTATTTAAATTATTAATCTCCTTTTAATTACTTGAGAGACACAAGCCTTTTTAGCAGTGCTACCAGACAAATATGGAATCATTATTAAAAACGTGTTGATTTGCATGTTTCTCATCTTGCGGATTAGATTTTGAGCTGCATAGGTCTATGAAGTCTTCTTTGAAGTATATTTATTATTTTTCTTCCTCAGAAGGTGTTGTCGTTGCCTCAGTTAAATTTCTGTTAGAATTTTAAAAGCACAGACATAATGTGAAGCTCAAGTTTGAACAAAGTTTTGACAATGTTAAGTTTAGATAGAACAAGGTAACTGTAGGGTAGGTATCTTATAATTATCCTAGTATTATCTTTGTTTCTGCCTGATACTCTACTATGAACATTAAATATGGTGTCCTACTTAAGGACACTAATATCTTCTCAACTAAATCTTGTTATTATACTGGTTTGTGAAGTTTTGGGGGTTGCATTTCTTTTTATTTTGTAGAATATGGAAAAGTTTCCAAAGAATTTATAAGAGTGATTCCAGGTTTGTAAAATACATTCTGTATTTTACAGCAACAAGTGAAGGAAATACAGTCTGCTGAAGAGAAAAGTAAGAAGTGACTGATCATGGTCTAAAAGGTTTATGTGGAGAACAGATCATTTTGAGGAAATTTTATTTTTTTTTTAGAAGGGTAGAAATTAGCAGTTGAATTTTTAAATATGCAGGCTGAAAATACAGGATAGTGTTGTTACAGCCATCACGGTCTGAAAGCAAGATAATGTTTATGGATTTTAGTTTTATTTAGAAATAAGATGAATCATTTTAGTAGTGAATGATTGTCCTGGGTGCTCCATCATTAGAAGTTTAGCACGTTACAAGGATGTCATAATAAATCAGCAAAATGGTCCACTGTTGGCCTTAAATATCTGTGGCATTTGTTGTCCTTGCTCATATCAGATCAGTTTATAGCAGGAGGCAAGGTTGGCAAGGTAATGTGAGCAGCATAATTAGTGTTTATTAGCTGGAGACTGCATTTCTGGGTGGTTACTGGCAAGAGATAAGGTTGGTGAAATGCCACAGTACTAGACCATGTTAGAATTATTAGAATCAGAATTATTTCATTTCACTTTTCTCACTTCCTTAAAATCCAGGTAGAGCTACCAGTAGTTTTATGTACTCTCTGTAAATTGGTACCCCATCTTCCCTCCCACCAAAGGAATCTCGCACTTTCTGTCTCCACCAGTGTACCAGTGCTGGGAAGAACTGGTGGGGTTACGCCTGTAACATTTAAAGAACATTTAAAGGTGTTTCTAGCTCCATCTTGCTTGGTGCTTGAGGACCATCAGCCCCTCATTTTCTGTGGAGCACTGACCATATCAGTGGAGCAGAATTTCAGTGTTTAAAACCTAACAGAGACATATTGTACAGCACTGCCTTGTAACATATTTCTGAGATTTTGTGGTTCCATGGAATTACAGTGCCTATAGGTATAATTATATATGAAATCAAGCAATAGTTTATTTAATAACAATAGACAATCTTTGTTTCCCGAAGACCACTGCTATTTATTTGTCTCTTCTTTCTGTTTTTCTTCTTCATATTTTTTTTTCGTCTCTTCTTAACTGTCATGACTTTTCTTCAGGATATTATTAGAGTTGGTAATTAATAACTGTTTACATTGTCATTTTACTTTTCAGCTTTTAGTAAAACATGGTGGAGATTTGTTTGCAGAAAATGAAAATAAAGACACCCCATGTGACTGTGCAGAGAAACAACACCACAAAGAGCTGGCTCTTAACCTGGAATCTCGAATGGTATTTTCACGTGATCCCGAAGCTGAAAGCATTGAAGCTGAATATGCTGCTTTAGACAAAAAAGAGGTCAGAAGATACTTTAAATTTGGGGTATTTTACATATTTGTATTTGTAGCAGTTATATTGTGACAAAATTCTGCAAAGTATTTCAGTAGGTACTGTACATTGTACTGTGGATTTGTAAACCATTTGATCTTAACACAGCTCTTTATAGCTTTCAAGTTAAGCTCAGAGAACATAACAATACATTGTCAAAACTAAAGAGAAGTTTTATTCATATACTTAATTATATGGACTGTCTTGAAAGTGTCAAAGGCTGTGAGGCTGGAGGAAATACAATGAGGCTGGTAAACTGGGAAACAGTTTCTCAAAAACAAACATTTTTTACATATTGTTATTCCTTAAGATGCCTTTCTGCCTGAAAATGACAGCAGGAGAATGTTCTGGTGGATCTTTCTAGGCTGAGACTGGGTTGATTGTCACTAAAAGCCAACTGAGTGGTGCAGGATTTCAAAACAGTGCATTTACTTTCCTGTTTTATAACACGGTGCCTAAGCTACTGCATACCAGAACTTGTATGAAAAACAGGTAATAGCAGGTATTGTTATTCTGAAGTATTTTTTTAAAGAGAGAAACGATTTACTGACACAAATTTGCTTGAATTCTGGTATGCTTTACAGAAGACTCTGGTTTGATAACAATAATTTGACCAAAAAGATTCTGAGCAAAAATTCCCTTCTCCATCCATTATTCATGAACTAAAATTCTAAATAAGAATACACAGATAAATTGCACAATTCAGTAAATATTACAAAGTAATTCTGTGTAAATTAAAGGGCAGTAGATTTCCGTATGGCTACTCCCTTCAAAAGTAGCATGCCCTTGCCTTTTACTGGCTGAGCCTACTTATGACCTAATGAAAATTCATTCAGATTTAGATACGAGTAGGCTTAGATCACATTGACTGTTTCCCTGAAAAATGCCACGCATGGTCACTTTTATTTGAAAATAAGAAAGCCTTTGTACTGTTTAATTAATTTTCTGACTGATATTATTGAATAAATTCAAATACAAGCAAGCTTAATGAGATTTATTCCTAGACAAGAGGTTTTGAGATGAGATTTAATACATGTAAATTGTACATTGAAATACCAAATGTAATTAACTCATTTTAGTTTCTCTGAATATTCCCATATAGAGACACACAAGTTGTTGTAAGAGTATAGGTTGAAACTGTATTTTCTCAGTTGGCAAAACCACTTTAAAAGACTGCTGCAATTTCCTGCCATGATTGCACTCCTGTGGCTGTACAAGTAGAACTATTGGATCTTTTTGTTGTCGACTGGATCATAGCAATGATTTGGGTTAAAAGAAGAAAAAAATTTAAAGAGTGGTAATATGTAATTGTTTTATTTAACCTGAATAATTTTTATCATTATATTTATACAATGGCTTTGCTGGCATAAGCACCAGCGCAGCTGAGAGAATAGTGAATGTACACGTGCAGGTGGGGCAAACCAAGAACCACTTGAGCAGACTGCTCAGCAAGGAAGGTAGTGTCTCCTGGCTGCTCAAGGTAGGTGGTCCATAAAGACTTGATAGTTGCCAGGGACTTTGGTGAAAGGTAATTATGTTAATTTAGAGTCACTCCCCCGAGACTATTAAAAGATACACTCGTGATCCTCATTTGACCTGTTTTTAGCAAAGCTGTTGAGCGTGAGAACTGAAATGCAGGCAGACTTGCAAGGCCCAGATCCGTCTGACGTGCCAGGCAGCTTTCCCACATGTTCTAAAGATTCAGAAGCTGAAAAATGTTAACCTGGGATTTGGTACACCCATTAATGGTCTTGGGACTTCACATAGAGCAATTACGCAATCATGTGCTCCTTCTTCCCCCTGCTTCTTTGGTAGCTTTTCAGCGGGATGTTCTGTAACTTCCTGTGTAACTGCATGTGTTACTCGCACTGTCTTGTGCGAGTGCATGTGCTCGCACAAGAGAGATACCAAGAGCATGGAGCCAGGGGAACTTCATTTTTCAGTCTTAGCCCTGAGAGTGGCCAAAACCAGTTAACCTCCCCCCCAGCCTTAGAAAGACTAGCACTGAACTGCAATCAGGCATCACGATCACAGGCTCTCATCCTGCTGGGGGATTTTAACCACCCCGACATCTGCTGGAAAAGCAACACAGCTGGCTGCAGACAATCCAGGAAGCTCTTAGAGTGCCTAGATGACAACTTCCTGCGACAAGAAATTAACAGCCCTACTCGAGGAAATGCATTGTTGGACCTGTTGATCACAAATGCAAGTGAAAT
>QJSC01001656.1:205410-314038 GCA_003697955.1 Calidris pygmaea
GTCGGACTAGATGACCTTTGGAGGTCCCTTCCGGCCTGGGCAATTCTATGATTCTATGATTCTATGATTCAATCCAAATGACCTGTGTGCTCCTCCTCCAGGTCTGTGGGCAAATGTCTGAGATGGGCAGTGGCAGCTGCTGTGGTGATGGCTGCAGAGCTGTTACCCTCTTGGGCCATGAGAAGTGGTGCAAAAGCCATTCCTAGAACACATATCCTTGACAAAAATTTGCCCTCAAAGATGATCCTCTATTTTTTTCTCTGAATTTCATTTTTAAAAAATATTAATCATGAAGGGAAGCAAGTGCGCAAAATGATTAACATAATATTTAGATTGTGGTTGTATTTTTTTGGTGATGCCTGTGAACATTTTTCCAAAATACAAAAAAATTAATTCATAAATAATGAAAAAAATTTTGGAACACCAAGAAATGCGTTTTCAGAGTCATTTCATCTCTTGAATGAAGGTTAGAGGAAAAGATAAAACATTTGAAAACCATGAGTAGGATTTCTTCCCAGGCAGAACAGTCAAACGGGCTTCACTCTGGTGTGCGTGGTATGCGCAGTAGTATCTGGAGGGATAGTACCCAATACCTCCCCTTCCAGACCCGCCATGTTTCCAGCAGAAAATAACCCTCTTTTTCATACAGAGCGAAAGATTTTTGTAGAGCTCTGTGCAGTGTCATTGAATTAAGTGTGTAGACTCAGAGTATTTACAAAGCTTTGTTTCTGATGTTGAGAGCCAGGTCGTGGTGTTCTTCACATGGAAATATTACCAAGGAATTATGTGAGTGCTCATGTTTAGAACTGAAACACTTGTAATAGTGGAAAAAATAACTTGCACATACCTTTCTTTCATTACAGAGGCTCTCAAGCCATTAAGTAGTAGAAATTGCTGAGTAGACCCACATGTCAAGTTTGAGAGCCCCACACCAAGGAGCTGCCCATCCCTTCCAGCAGTTCAGTTCACTCCTTCCAGCAGGGTTTTTGGATAAAATCCATTCCCATCACACATTTACCAACCCTTTAAAATCTCATTTTACTACAGTGCTCCCTGAAGCGTATTTTTAAAACAACGTTACTATTTTACTTCAGTTTTAGTACACTACAGACATTTTTAGTGATCAGATTAGAGACTGCAGTTGAAGATGGACAGCAAACAGGGCCTGACATAGTTGTTAAGTGTGTTTCCACAAAATGTAGTATGGAAGGGAAACAACGTGCCAACACATACATAATCTGTATTTCCTTATATAAAATGGAAATGCTAAATATTTTAGGAATGGAGTATAAAGTGTGACTCTCTTAACACTGTAGTTAGGTGTAGCAAGAGAAGATCCATCTATGATGTATAGGCAGTAGCAGGGGTAGTAGAAATCAAGCCAGGAGAGTATTTCTGATGAGCTTCGTCTTCATTCTTTTCTCTTACTTTGTTGGTGAACAATCTCCAAAAAAAGGCCTCTGTTATATAAAGTCTAAGTTTATCTTTTAAATCTAATTGAAATTACACTAAATAATATGACTGTGATTATTTTTTAAATGGCTTTTGTAGATTTTGGTTGTTTTGTTTGCACAGTCTTTTAATTGGCTGTTTATTCTAGGCGGGGAGAGTATTTATCTTGGTGATGTGTCCCTGGAAGATCACAGGCACCATCATTGCAATCGCACCATGCAATGTTTTAAACATACACAAGAAACACCTAGGAAGGAGCAGTACTTCAGAGCAGATCATCCAGAACAGTTTTGGCTTTCAGTCAGACTCAGTGAAATACATTGTGCAATAGCAAAGTATATAATTTCTTAGTTAATTTTACTTATGTGCCACTGAATACAGTAAAAATACACTGCTAGTGAGTGCATCACAGGTTTATTGAGTGTATAGAAATTGGAATGGTTTTCTTCAGTTCCAGAATTGATGTTATGTAAATATAGATATAATGCAAATATCATAAATACAAAGAGATATTTTGTCTCTACAGATAGAGAAAGGTTTATTAAGTGAAAGGAGAGAAGGGGACTACAAGTAGTTAAGATACATGTACATTTATATACATACAGTGCATATACTTATACTTGAATGAGTTAAACAGAGTATAGATATTTTTTAAAATATATGACTCCAGTAACTATACAACTCCATCCACCCATAAAGGAGGATGTTTACATGAAATGTATTTGACACCATTTAATTACACAGTCATGACTGTAACAAACAATTGCTTTGCCCTTGTCTATTTTAATGGTACTTTATAAGTGAAGAAAATAATAATTGGAATGAACTGTTAAAATAATCAGCTTACATATTAAAAGTACTTTCAGGAGAAGAAATGTTATATAATCTATGATACCTAAATATTAGGGGTAAAAAAAACGAGGAGAAAATAGCTAAAAAGAAGGGCTCTTAAGAGTACAAAAGTGTTTAAATCTGTAGTGAGAAGCTCACCAATGCCTGAAAGTAGTAACTCAAATAGTATATTCCAATATCCCTATTAATATTGAACAATGCCTTTTTTACAAGAAATATCAGTAAAGAACTCCTTTGTGAATGACTATTAAAGGAGGTGTCAGCATCTTAAGCTGCAATCAAAATGCTTTACAGCATATGGCAGTGCAGAGATAAGTCATCAACGTTTGAAGTAGTTAACAACAATCCCCTGTGTTAGTACATAAAGAATTATACATCCTTATAACTAAAGGCTGTGTCTTCACAAGTCTCTACAAGAGACTCTGTCTTGTGCACATCAACATTTTTGAGGGTTCTCATTGTATAAAGCCTTCACTTTGGAATTTCCAGTCTAAGCTACTTGATAGTGCCAGCCGAAAATTTCCTTTCTTTCAGCTTCTTCTTTGGGCTCGTATATTATTTTATGAAACAAATGTCTGAAGTTTCTAACAAATCCTTGAGAAATATTTCTCTCATTACTTAAAAAGATAAAATTAGGATTCTTAAAAACCGCAGGATCCAAAAATCCCTGCTGGGTTGTGTGGAATGCTCCCGCTGAGATAATATAATGGTCTGTTACTCAAGGGTTACTTGCCAGCGTTTGACCTAGAACCAGTCAGTTAAATATAATTTTGAGCATATCTGCATTTCAGAATAAAATATTATTAAAATATGCATATATGTTGTAGGTTTAACAGAGAAGACCTTTTTATGATTTATGTGGTCTTCAAGAATTGAGTGCTGTTGTGCTGACAAAGCTACTTGTTTTGCAATCCAAAATGCAGTTCAGATCCACTCAAGATGATTTACTCTTTGCTTCCATTTTTTTGCAGTATATTCACACAATTATAATTACTCAGGCACCCAGCTGCTTGTATCCCATCTCTCTGACATGGTTTTATAAATGATCTCTTTTGTAAGAAATTAAGTAGGTCAGTCAAGTTTCAGCGTGCTATGAATCAAGTGGCCCAGATTTATTTCAGTGCAAGCCATTAACATTCAGATTGTCCTCTACTGAGTCATGCATGATCAGCAATGGAAGGACATACAGAAACTCCCTGATCTTGGGCAATCAAGATAAAGGTCAGGATGCTCACATTCCATTTCTCTTCTGCTTCTTGTGCTTTCTCCACAAGGACAAAGATCCAACGCAGAGCTGTGGCACCGTTACTCTCGCAGATCACAAAGTTTCTAGTATTGAGAAATTCCTGTTTATTTTATTAACAACCTAACAGATGAGGTCCTCGTGGATCAGTTATATTTTAGATGCATTTTATAGTTTATTATGCTTTCTAGAATGTAGGAAGCATGCCATGTTTTTACAGTAGGTGTCTCAAAAGAAAAGAATTTAGAAGCCCAGGGTATCCATTCTCCCCATGTCTTCTGCTTTCTGCTCGTTATTCTCAAAGGGTGATGTGCACAGTAGACTTTTACTTAGATTGTAAACTTCTGAGGACAGAACCACTCTTTTGCTTCGTTCCTGTGTATATATGCATGCATGTGTGTGCATATTATCTAGCACTGGAGAGTCCTAGACCATGCTCTACATAAAATAAAAACACAGGTAGTAAATAATAATGATGCATGGTCTTAATGTGGTCATGCATGTTATCGCTGCTGCTTTGTGTCCTTCCTTCTGCAAATTGGTGACAACAATTGCCATTGGCAACCAGGTTCCTAATTAGTCCTGAGCACATATCAGTTTTATGTCAAATGTTTTAAATCTTTCCTTAGCTATCCTTTATATAAATAAAACTAGTGCATATATGAATAATTTTGTTACATACCCTTTCTGTACCCACCCTCTGCCTGTATCCTCCTGTATTGTTTTGCTCCTTCTACCTTTGGGGCATTTTCCCTGTGCAACACTAATAAATATATCATTTGCTGTCATGTTCTTCCTTTCCTAGTTTTAAAAAGGAGTCTGCAAAACATGTGTATGCATCTCCAGTATCTTGGTTGGAGCTAATTCAGAATCCTAAAATTACTGCCTTTTTGTTTTTCTAATTTGACCTTTTTCAAACGCTGTAATAAGGGGATGGAGCTCCAGACTGGGAAGGCAGCTGGATGATCTGCTCTGACTGTGTAGGGCCATCAGAGTTGGTCACTGTTTCTCAAAGAGAGTTTTGACATCTCCACGTACAAAGAATCCCAGACCTTGGAAATATGCAGAAGCCATCTGGGCATCTGGCTGTGGGTGGCCATACTTGAGCAGGAGGGTTGGACCAAATGACACCCACAGGTTCTTCCCAATTTCAACCATTCCCTGCTTCTGTGAACCTCTAACTGCACGTCTCATCTGTCCCATTCATGATGGACTTCTCCGTTTCTCCAAGGGTTCATATTGCCCCAGAAGACCTGTACCTGATTTTGTTCTCAAATATATCCCTTGTTACTCTCTAATGTGTCCTCCAGATCAATTCTAAGTTAATAGATCTTAGTTCATGTATAAAGTTGGTGTCAGAGGATCTATATGCAACATATGTTAACCCTTCCTTTCTCTTGCTCTCCCTTGAAATCCTTAGTTCAAATCTAGTCATGTATTCTCATACCCATGCCACAGTATTTGAGGTTTAATCACTTCAAAATTCAGGCAGATTCTGTGAAAATCTAGCTTTTTTGAGAGAGAGCCAATGTCAGGCTAGTTCATAACTTGACCACGGCCTCCAGCTATAACAGAGAACTCTAGAGGTAGTGTCTTTTAGATTTTGAAATGCGCAAAGATCATACTCTAAATATTGTAAAATGACAGTGTTTCCATGTAGCTTTGTGTGGTCACTGGTTTACACAATGAATAAATTTTAACACATACTGCCTCACAGTTGGAGTGGTGATCAGTAGAGGTGCTTTGAATGTTTTCATTTTAATATGGAATTGGAGACTCACTGGAGAATACTGCTGGACATAAATTGTCTTTCTTCTTCTTCTCAAAGCCGTACGAGGGGCTAAGACTCCAGGACCTGCGCAGGCTTAAGGATATGCTGATTGTGGAATCTGCTGACATGCTCCAGGCCCCGCTCTTTACCGCAGAAGCTCTGCTTCGGGCACATGGTAATCCAAAACCCTAAAGACTAAATAAACTCTTTTCAGCAAAATCAAAATAGCAGTTGTATGTTTACTTTTTATTTCCAAGTAGAAGATAAGTAGCTGTTGATCAAATACCAGGAAACAGTTCACACAGTGCTTCAGAGATGCGTATGGCTGCAGTGTGCCAGCGTGCACTGGGGAAGCTGATGGGAAAGTGATTAAAACTGGGAATTGTGCTGGAAGACACTTAAACTCCGTGTGGAGAAACAGAGCTTTCCTGTTTCAGTGAGAGACACAGAAGTAGAACTTCCATGGTTTTATGTGACAAATTCATTCATTCGTCAGACTGTTGGTTTTCTGCCACTATATATTTGTATATAGAACTGGAGCAAATTTTATTTATTTATTGTTGCAATAAAAGCGGTCTATAATAATAATTGTAATAAATGGTTGGAAATTGCGTTGGGGTTTTAAAGCAGACGAGTGTATGTCCTTTGAAGAATTTTTATAGTTACTCTTATAATATAAGGAATACTTTTCTGTATCTATATCTGTAACTAGTCTAATTTTACTGCAATCAGTCTGTGCTCCTGTTGTGTAATTGAAGCTGGAGTTGTGGGTATGGGGATGTACTGAATTCAGTGTGTTTGCTCCAGACAAAAGTATCTCTGAAACTGAGTGGAAGCTCCAGGCTTTGATTCGGTGACTCGGAACCCGTGCTCACGGAGCAGGGCATGGTTACTGCCTGCCAGAGGAGCTGCTCAGGCAGTGAGTGGTTTGGGTGATCGGCACCACACTGCTGGATTACGCTTTCATACCCTAATATTTTTTGTGGGCTCCTTGTGAAAATAAAAGGGAGAAGGAAAAGTGAAAAAAGGAAATACAATTTGAAAGCCTCGAGGTTTGGCAGACTTTCATGAGGAGGTGTGATACCTGAAACTCATCTCTTTTACATTATTTTCAGTAGTTGGTATTTGTGTTCCTTTAAACGTTGGATGAAGTGAGCTGGCTTGTGCCAGTCTGATGATATTGAAGGCACAGTCTTTGCATAGATGTTTTCTAGTGTTGATTTTTTGTTTGATTCTTAAAATGTATTTATAGTATGTGCAGTATTTGAATGCTATTTCTTTTTTGGATTCTCAGAATACTGTCATTAAGGCTAAATATTACAAAATTATTGACTAGGTGGGTAGGCAGATTCTGTAAGCTGTGCAGATATTTTGATGAAGAAAATGATGGCAATATACTGTTTAAACACACAGCACAGTCCATAGTAAGTCCAGAAGCAGTGAGGTTGATGTAAACTGTGCGGAAATGTCTCCAGCATCTTGCAAGCAGGAACTGAAAGTTGAGAAGAAATCAGTCTGTGTTGGAAAGGTCACTCTTCTGATGTTGCCGCAGTGGTGTAGCAGTAGCTTAATGTAACTGGCCAATGTGGAAAGAGAAGCACAGACAATTTGCAAGTCACGAGAAAGTCAACTGTTTTGCCTGTAGCTGCAGTCATGTACTGGAAATTATTAAAACAGAATTTATTTTATTTGAAATGAAGACACAGAATTCCTTCAGCCTAGTGAAGGGTATAACAGCTATTTACAAAGGCTTAGACAATCGGGAAACATCAAATGCCAAATTGAAAAGTTTTTGCATTTAATCTTGAAATTCATGAAAGAATAACGTGAAACCTTAATGTAATTCACACTTAATTTATGAAAAGCCTGTTTTAAGTTCTTGGAAAGATCATTTTTATATACTCCTTTTAATAGTTTACAGACATATTTAATCTAACAAACTTTACTATTTTTATCCTACAATTATGTCAATTTACTGACACAGACTGTAAGAGTTGAGTGTATTTTTTTTTTAATTAAGAGACAGAAGCATGTAGAGTTAGAAACTGGATAAAAACAATGTTGTTATGGCAGTCATGAAAATAAATAACAGTTTCTCTACAAGTACTTTTTCAAGTTCTTGTTTCTCTTGAAGCAGCTGATTTCAGGATAAAAGAGAGGCAATTCAGCAAATATAGCTGCCTCATATTTTACTAAAACTCATAAGTTAGTAAAGAAAACAGAGTAGAATGTGCTTAGTAGCATGTCCTAGCCCGGGATAATTTTAAAGATACAGTAGAAACAAAGGAGCTCAAGAAAACTTTTAGCAATTTTTTTCTGTATCTTAGCATCAGTCAGCTCCCCTCTGAAGGACTGTAAGCTCAGGGGCATTTGAAAAATGCTGATAATATTTGTAATTTTTGAAGTCTAAATATGTTTAGGGTCCATGTCTTTAAATAAATGCAATTAAACTTGCCCATAATATGTTTTAGCTTAGATAAGTAAGCACCTGTTCAGTAAATCATCTCCAGCTCAAAGGCTTCTTGTAGTATGAGAGCAGTTTTTAGTATAATAGCAATCGATACTTGACGGGCAGTATTTTTACTAAGTTCAGTGCTTAGAACACTTACTTTTTTTTGTCCAGCATTAGTACAGTATAGGGATACTATTTATCTTTTTCTGATTAAATCTAAAATTCAATAAAATTAGCACAGATCTTTTGGTTAATAACATTGAGTTTCCAGTGGGACATTTACAATTGCTATAAATAAATAATAAAAATAATTTTATTTAAGAGTGATATTACAGGGAAGGGAGATGCTTGCGATGCAGTTATTTACAGTGTATGCATACGTTGCATTATGTATTATCTTGGAATGTGTTCCCTAAAATTTGATGTCTGAAGTTCCATTCACTTACCTTTTATCATATTTATTTATTTCCAAAATGTTTTAGCTTAGAGTTTATATATTCTTTTGAGGACACAGTTGCAAAATGTATTTAAAACATTGTCAGCCGCATAATTTCCTGTCTCTGTGTGTTTATTGAAGACTGGGACAGGGAGAAGCTGCTGGAGGCGTGGATGTCTAACCCGGAGAACTGCTGCCAGCGTTCGGGGGTGCAGATGCCCACTCCCCCCCCAAGCGGGTACAACGCCTGGGACACGCTGCCGTCCCCGCGCACCCCGCGCACCACCCGCTCCTCCATAACCTCCCCGGATGAAACCAGCCCCTCGCCAGGAGACCTGGAGACAGCTGTGGTAAGTTTATAAATAGATCTGAAGCAAAAGAGCTTGTTTCTAAACATAGCACACCTACGCCGAGGGGGGAGCTGCCTCCTCCTCTCACTCTGAAAATGCCTTTATCAGGGTCTGAAGTGTTTCTCTTCCCGGAGCGCTGGGCAGAGGAGTTGTTGGCACCTCAGACATTCTCCATAATAATCCAGTTGAGCACCAGGCTGGTATAAAGCACTCTCCTTTCACCTTGGCTGTCACCCACAAGGCAGAGTTCTAGCCAGCTACAGGCGCACCGGGGCATTCGGCTCTTTCCAGCTGCTCTTCTCCTCTCCTGCTCACCAAGGTGTTCACCCTCACTGCTTCCATTTCCCTGCATGTACTCAACGCTGGGAACCCTGCCTTTTGAAATTTTTTTCTTTAGAAAACAAAATTCTCTTTGTCTGCATTCTGAAATGTCAGCCTACTAGCGTACTGTAAGCTTATAATTACTTCTACTATGTGTGGGCTGCTGCAGGCAGTTTACAAGGCTATTGCAAATTTGAAATATGAAAGTGCCTTTCATTAAAATCAGTGTGGTTCTTTGGGAAGACAGAGTTCTCTTTTTAATAATCCACAGCTGCAGCATTGGAAAACTTTTGCTCTGTGACATAAGCATTTTTCTATAATTATTATATGCAGTCTTGCAAATGGATCTTCCCTAGATCTTATGTTAAAATTAAGATTTTTGCATTCCTTCATAGAAATCTTTTGTTTCTTAATTTCTAAAATGCTGAAAAAGAAGCTATATAGAAGGAGTGATGTTATCATACATTTATTTACATGAGCAGTTAAATACTGTCCAGGAATGTTTCCTAACTAAAGTGTGCAATGAAAGATTATTTGTTTTCAGTTTTACATTGTGTGTTTTGTTTGTCATTGATGGTCCATAAGCCAGGGGAGCAGGTTTGCATAATGATTACCATTCTAGATCTAGGGTGTCTAAATCCAAATCCAAGGTTATTCAGTTAGTATTCCTGTTCGATTAAAAATCTTAGATACCAAAATAATATTTTCCAAATCTTGTTTATGAAATAATACATATTTTTCTGAAGTCTCTCGTTTTGGCAGGAAATGAAAACTAAAAGGAATAGATAAAATAAAACCACAAGCTATAAAGCTCCTTTTCAGATTTTGCATTTACATCCTCTTATAATTAAAACTGTGCCATTAAATGTTCTGTACTTGATATTTTGAACTCATGAAATTACTTAAAGTTACATTTTAAACAAAATTTAAAACTCGTGTAAATTTTATAGTGAACATTTTTGATGCATTGTCAACTTCTAAAATACTTAATTTTGGCAAGACGATAGGCTGAAATGACTGAATCAACAATAAGTGCCCTCATCAGTTTTTACACTTCAAATGCTGACTTTTTTGGTTTTTCATCCATATGTTTTCAGAGTAAAGGTCTTAATATTCAATGTTATTTTTTCTGTAGTACCCAGTTGTATAAAATTCAGCAGTGGTATCTTCTGCTGGAGTATTTGGAGCTTAACTTACTCTTTATTTTAATTGAAAGCCTCAAACACTAAAAAAATAGTATTTGTGTAGATTATTACTTAAAATAGGTGCTGCTCTTGCACAACCGAATTGCTCTGCCCTGATTTGGACCTGATTGTGTGAGATGCTAAATGTTTCCTGTAGCCTCTGTCATCTCCAAGCTCCACTTCTGGCTGCCTGTGAAGCTGATGAAAAATTCAGGTCCCTTTTGTCCCTCGAACTCTAACATTGAAGTCCCAATGCTCTGCAGGGTAAAGGACTTACTGAGCTGGAGGACGCAATGGAAGGCAACCCAAAATGTGCTGTTTGCATGGGGAGGTAGAAACTGGGATACCTGATCTTTCCCATTTCTATTTGTATAGCTTAAGTAGCTTTTTTTTCTGGTTACAGTTAGATTTTTTTCCCCTACTGAGCACTTCTTTAAATTTTTGCTGAGATTTTCCAACGTAACTTGGCCCGCTAACAACGTGAAAAGCTTTAGAGTATTTCTTAATCAGAAGTACTTTTTTCATCTACAGTGTGGCATTTGTATGTGTAATATTTCTGTATTTGAAGACCCAGTGGATATGCCTTGTGGACACGACTTCTGCAGAGCATGCTGGGAGGCGTGAGTATATGCCCTTTTCTATCTTTTGAGAAACTTTCTCACTTGCATTTTGAAGAGGAAAGGACAGAGACCATAAACAGTTAATGTTAAACCACAGTGTGGATTTCAAAGAGTTTCTGGTTTGACTCTATTGAATATTTAAGTGGCCATCAGCTGTTTTAGGCTCACATAATGCTTGTTTTGCTGATTCAGCAAAACTCTTAAGCCAATGTTTAAAGCCTGTGTGTGAATAGATGACCCTGTGCTTCCCTTGCTCAGTGTATATGCTGCTGCCAGCGCTGGGGTTCACATATTCTAAGTTGAGCACATGCTCAATTCCATCTCTTAGTTTAGCACACTGAACTCAGGCATCGTAAATCCATTTCCAGTCAGAAAACCAATTAAAATACTTTCTTACATTGAGGGCTGATAACCGAGGAGAAGATTTAGCTTAAAAGTTCTGATCGTGTAATGCTCTTGTTATGACTTTTTTTTTGAAGTCAGAATAGTCATGCTAATAAAAACCTTAGACATGGATAATTATGCTGGTAAAAATATTAATCATAGTTCCGGGGAGTAAATATATCTGTATGCAGTGTCTTTGTATTCATCCTTGTCCCCATTCAGGAGATTGTGCTACTAGAACTGTACCTCTGTAGTGTCTGGTGACGGTGTTGTGCCAGCATGGCTGGTCCTGCTGCAGATCAGCCCAATTTATACCAATCCAGTCGTCCTGTGTTAGGGAAGAGCACTTTCTCTTCCTTATGAGCTTTCAGTGGCAAGGAAATTAATAGTTCTGTTGCCTTGCAAATGGTTACACAGCGATGTAGAAGTCATCAGAAGATCACTGGCTTGACATGATGCTTCCAATTTGGGTGCTGGACTGTCTGTGCTGTGACTCGTGCCTGCACTCAGAGCTACAGCTCAATGTCAAGTGCTTGGGGTGGCACATCCAGGGTGGGATTCGTCTTTCTGAGCCAGTCATCCCTAAGTCACTCGGATCATAGCCAGGACTGTTAGCCCCTTCTAAGATATGACTCTAAGACGGGATGAGTTGGCAACTCTCTCTACCTTAACTATTAAAGGATCCCAGGTGGCTAACTTAGACTAGCCTGTCCTTTAGATGATTAAAGTTAGATGAGATGAGTGTCATCTATGATGTCAGATTAGTAAATTACAGCTTATAAACTTGTGCGCTGCTAGTTCAAGTCCGCTTTCAGCAGATCTCTGTGCTCCTTCTGTCTCGCATTCTGGTGCTTTGGGACTATAAAGGTCTCCATTTAGAAATTTGTTTTCAAGAGCAGACCTATTTTGACTAGCACAGTTGTAAAAATTAATTGCATATCAAATTAATTATTTCTTAGATTAATTACACTTACATGTTCCATTTCTGATTTAAGTTAGAAGTAATGCTCAGTTTAATTAAATATTGCACAGCTGTCTGATAAATGGCAAGGATGGAAACCACAAACAGATAGGGCTCAGCGTAGCTGATGGTGCTCACTTTTGAACCATGGCAGTCTTCCCTCATTTTTTTTTATAATGATGCTGTTCATCAAATCTGTAGCCCCTCTGAGCAGAAAGGGACATTTCCTATCGTTTGTTTAAAAATTGACTAATGTGAATATATGTGAACCCAGTATAAAGTATTCAGCAGCCTTTTAATTTTTACTTTTTATTCACAAATACTGACTGACAAAATTCTGGCAGATTTTTGAATCTGAAAATTCAGGAGGGTGAAGCTCACAACATTTTTTGCCCAGCATATGATTGTTTCCAGCTTGTGCCTGTAGACATCATAGAAAGTGTGGTTTCCAAGGAGATGGACAAAAGATACCTTCAGTTTGACATTAAGGTAAATTATCAAACTGTTCTTGTACTCTTGAACCGTATTTAGTTTTATAAAAAATAACTTCCAACTTCTATGTGAAATGCTGCAATATATCTGTAACTTTCCCAGTAGAAATTAATACATTAATATGTACACTGAATTACTGGATGTCTTATATGTCATAATGTCAGTGTTTGATATACCACTGATAAAAAAGAAAGAGCATTGTATTTATTCCGTAAGCACAAATTCAGTACTTCTATAATGTGTAACCTAATGCAGTATTAATAAAATTTGATGGTACTAATGTTTGTAACAGGTGATACAAAGCTTTTAATCAGCCAGAATTGTTTGTGTTGGCAATCTAAAATTTTAAGAGTTTTTGGATTATTTTTATTACCAAGAGATTGTTTACATTCAGAAATAGTACCTGTTTCCATTTAAAAAATTTATTAGTACAAGTGAATTACTTTTTTACCATCCAATGCTTGTTATGAATCCTACATATAGGAAGGGAAGTAGGAAAACCTTGATTTGGTTTTCCTGATTTTTTTTAATGTTTATTTCCATCATTGCAAGTTTTTTTTTAAACCTATCTTTTAATTCAGCCCTTTTCTTTTATACTAGTGTAGTAATGAACCGGTCTTCGAGATAATGTACTGCTTTATCAGTGGTGCCAGGGCAAAAGTGTGACAAGTCTCTTTAATACACAGCAACAGACTCGTACACAGTAAGATGCACTTTAAATGACCAGGTCAGATTAATCTTTTACATCTTCATATTTCAAGTGGCTGGTGATCAGCATAGGCTTGAAGCAAAGTAGTGAAAGTTCTTTTTCCTCCTCATTTATTAGATGTAAGTTTTACAAAAGAAGACCTGCTACATTAACCAAAAAAAGATGGGAGGTAAATTCCTGAGTTATCTAGTACTGATTTCAAGTTATTGTGGGTGGGGTACATTGTGGGATTTTTGTTTTAATCAATAAGGTTTTAATTCTTTTCATCTACAAGAGTTGGCTCTGAGTGCATTGCCAGTGCCTATATACTGGAAATTTGCAGTAAGCCATATGAAAAAGGAATTGTCTTGCATTGAACAAATGTTGAACATTTTGTCTGGGATGTAAGTCATTTCCCTCTTAGTGTAAGTCTGGAGCACTGTTGTTATTAAAAAAAAAAATAAGGTGGAGATTAAGTTATTCCTGTTTTATAACTTTTTAAAAGTATGTCAAAGTAGCTACAAGGTTGTCCTTATGCTTTTTGGCTTTGTTCCTTCGAAGGAAGATTATGAACACGAAACGTTTTATATCAATGGTGAACTCTGATCTTATGTGGTAAAATATTTTCCTTTTTTATCCCCCAGGCCTTTGTTGAAAATAATCCTGCTATTAAATGGTGTCCTATACCGGGCTGTGAAAGAGCAGTAAGGCTCACAAGACAAGGGTCGAATTCATCAGGATCAGATACGCTTAGTTTCCCCATGCTAAAAGCCCCTGCTGTAGACTGTGGAAAAGGACATCTTTTCTGCTGGTTAGTACTGCAACCTTATCTACGTAAACTCACAGTCACTGCTGTTCCAGGGATTAATTAAAAAGTCCCACTTAGAACCAAGTGTGCAAGAAACATTTGTGTGGGATGGTGTGTGAGGTATTGTCCTGTACCCATGCACAAAATGACCTAATGTGGCAAAACGGTGGTGAGGAGTGTTGTGATGTTCTGTTCTGACAGGGCAGAGGAGAAGTGGGATTTTTGTGTCTGTCTGGATAGTTGTAGTATAACTGAAACACGGCACGTTCTGAACTGTAGCACAGAAAATTGGCTGGTTTTAGCTCTTTCTGAATTTTGGTAAAATCACCTCATAGAACCTGGAGTTTAAGCAGGACTGTGGAGGACCTTTTTTGGTTCATAGACAGCTGTTCTATTTGCAGGGTCGCTCCAATCATTGTTTCACTTCAGGATCAGCACTTTTTCTTTATGTTGTCTGACAGTTTAGGGCTATTGTAGTGGGATATCCTTTTTGCTCTTGGAAAATCAAAAACGGTCAACCAAAGTATAGACATTCAGACAAGCTGAGTAATCCTTCTTTTCATTTTTCAATTGAAACCATGATGCAGGAAGAGATCCCGAATAATCTGCTCGATTCCAAATATTGTAAGACTTTTAATGAAAGGTGCTTCTGATTTTAGTTCTTTACCCATATGAATGGAAAGGAAGAAGGAACAAGAGGAAAGCAGACATAACGAATCTACCACAAAAGCCAGAAAACAGAACTTTTCTGAAAGAGGTTGTTCACAGTGGATGGAGAACTTGGAAGGAAACAAATCCTGTAGAAACAAACCAGAAAACATTTTTTACCAATGAAATGTATAACAAACCTTAGTGCTATTCCACAAGAAGCTACCACCCTCTCATCCTTGCTTCTGATTACAGACAAAGAATCATTTTTTTCTGTTAACTCAAAGGACAGAGCTTGAGACCACTTTAGTGTAATATTGACATGGTCCTTCAGACATTAGCAGCTTCTGCTTCCTTTACATGGGCTGAATGTACTAGCTCCCCAGAATGTCCTCTGAGTGTGAAGATGTTCTCTGAGTGCCTAATTTTTATGAGAAACGTCTTTTTTATGTTTTGTGATAATATTTCTGAATGTTCTTTTTATGTTAATGCTTTGAGATACTGCACAAGCAAATACCGTTAAAGACCGTTAAGGTCTTGAAAAAGACCTCATTTTAGCAGCAAAATGTCCAAGAAGGCCTTTCCAAGGCCTTTTTTCCTTCCCCACAAACGTGAACAAAGAGTTCCAGCAATGGCAAGGAAGTTCTGCTGTCAGCCACAGTGTCCTGCAGTACTGTAAATCAGAGCCATTTGCCAAGGAGAGCTGTGTCAGTCTTACAGAGCAAAAACCCTGTGTGTGAATGAGTTCCTCTGAAGAAAAAGGAAGTGTGTTCTCAGTTCAGAGGGTTTTCATCATTACTTCGTGCTTAAAGGGAGCTTGCTTTGTATCTTTAACGTTCAATCAACACATTCCACAGTTCCATACTTATGTCAGTTCTGCAATTTCACCCAGATAATCTACAGTTTAGACATTGTAGTAGCAATTCATACCTCATTTAGTAAGAGATTCTTCAGAATTTTTGTATTAGAAAACTCCGGGCAACCACTAGATAATCACTTGCTTTTTTTTGGATCTATAGCCTTCCTGCTTATAAAGAAA
Source organism: Calidris pygmaea (assembly GCA_003697955.1). NCBI lineage: Eukaryota > Metazoa > Chordata > Aves > Charadriiformes > Scolopacidae > Calidris > Calidris pygmaea. The sequence continues at coordinate 221,112 of QJSC01001656.1, forward strand.
AGTTCTAAGTCCATTGAGCGATTTCTTTTTCTTTTTCTTTTTTTTTTTAATGTAGAAGTAGGAATGTTCCTCTTAAAGACAGAGTTCCTTAGAATTTACTCATTTTTCATTACCCACCACTAACAGTGCCTTCAGCAAAACATAATCTGTTGTGACAAACACAAAATTCTATTCCCTGTCAGAAAAAGCATTGCGAGATGTTTAAATATAGTACAAATGAAAACTGTGCCCAAATCCTACCTCTGTGTATTGTCAGATATTTTCAACGTATTAGAGCCTCTTCATGCTGCTTCAGAAGCATAAGGACTTTAGCTATTTCTGGAAAATAGTCACAGCAGACAGTGCACACGGAGTTCTGCACCATTTGTCCTCACTGCTTTCATCCCAATGGAGACAAGGGGCAGAGTCTCATTCTGTGGGAGAGACATCTCTTCAGGTGCACTTGGGAAGCCAATTATGCATTGCAGCAGTGCTCTGCTGTTTCGATTCAAAATTCATCACATGATAGAAATATTATCATGAGGGGAAAGAAAATCTAGAACTGTTTTCTTCTTGGATGATGCTTTCCATGAATTTTAACTTGTTGAAACTTGCTGCAGTTTTATTGAGTACGTACAGCACTTTCCAATGAACCATCCGCCGCGCGGGGCGGGAGGCGCGCCGGGAGGGCTGGCTCTGTTAATGGTCGCAGCCCCTTGACCTTAGTTCCCTTCACTCAGTGCTGTCAGGGACTCTATCCAAAATGTGTTTCATACAAAGTTTTACAAGCAGTAGGCTCAATGCTCTTATCCTAGTAGAATGACATCCCAATATAAAAATCCTTGTTTTGGAGTGAGCTGAGGAAAGAACTTCCTCCATGAGAAGTTGTTCTTTAACACTCTGTTGTGACTGTCACATAGATCCAGATATAGATACAAGATTTATATATGATTGCACTTCATTAAAAAACTGCATATTTACAAATCTAAAAACATCAGAGACACAACCTTCCCCGCGCCCAGTGAAAGATTGATTAATCAGCTTTTAACTTAGACCTGAGTTTATTAAAGTTAATTTTTGCTAGTTTCAATCCTTTCTGGGAACAAACGCTATGTGAGAGGCCTTGGCTCTCTGGAAGCCAAGGGTTTACATGCACTATGGTGCTGTAGGGAGCCGAAGGGCATCCGTTCTCAGCCAGGGCTGAGATTGCATTGTCTCAGACTGGTTACTCATTCCAGTGCAGTCTGTCCCAGCTACAGATCTGAAGCGTCTTCAAACCAGAGATCCTTGTGTAGTGAATTTGAGCTTGTTTGGTAGCAGACTAGACAGTGGGGAAAAAAGTTGAAAACTGTTGTAACATGTTCTTTGTCCTTCCTTAAGAGCGGACAGCAGTGACCTGGAGGGTATTGGTGTAGCCTCTGAATCTGTGCTGCAGAGAGCAGGTCACCAATGGGTCTGCAGAAAACTTGTGTGTGCTCTGATGCAGCTGGTGCCTATCTGGAATATACTCCCTCTGAATTGTTTTGTTTGATGTGGCGGATGTCTGAGACTATTTGCTGTTGCTTCAGTAAAAAAGGGAGTTGTTACAAATCCAGAGCTTATATTGATACGTCCACACTGAAGCACCATCTGGAAGCAGTATATCTGGCATCCTCCAAGCGAGTAGCAGCTTCAAGAGAAGCTCAAGGGACTCATTTCTCCACTGTGTCTGTGTAACTAAGTTAAAGTCCCCATTTAAGAGACTGATGGAAACAGTAAACAACCATAAATACTTAATGCTGTGTTGCAGGGCTTGGATCTTCTTCCAGATTGAAATCTTGATTCTAGTTAAAGATTAATTATTACAACTGAACAGATGCAAGTAATTATGCATAAAATGCATCTTGGGTATAGCGAATGACCTAGTTTTGGATAGTCTCTTTATTTTGGTTTACCTTTATTACACAAACTGTACTAGCACTTCCTGTGGCACTAAAATTGTACCTGGGCATAACTCAAACAAACTGCAAACCAGCTGATTTATTTCAGATTGTAATTTTAAAAAGTTCTTTTCCTTTCCTGCCTCATTTAAATTCTTTATTAATCTTAATACTGATCATCTATGTTTGTGAGCAAGTAGTCTAAGAGTATTTTGAAATAATGTTAATTGGATGGCTTTTTATCTTCCTGACTTAATTAAAGTTTGAGCATGTCTTGATAAGTTTTATATTTTTTAACTTGAACCAAGTTTAACTTTAAGTCTCTAAATGGTAAGTAATTGTGTGTACACCTTCATTTTCAGGGAATGTCTTGGTGAAGCACATGAACCTTGTGACTGCCAGACCTGGAAGGACTGGCTACAGAAAGTATCTGAAATGAAACCAGAAGAACGTAAGAGTCATTCCGGGAAAGGGGAAGGAGATATTTTTTTTTTTTTGGTGTTGTTATTTTTTGATTTTAGAGGGATTTTTTAGTTGCATTATGTAAAAACTCTACATTGGTTGAAAAGCCAGGTAAAAAGGGAAGAAAATTAAACCCCTCAATGAGGGGCTGCTTCACATTTCAGCTGCATATTAGGCATTCCTCCCCATAAATCCACATTTGGTTCAGATAGGACATACAAAATTCTTTTCCCTTCTGCTTCAGCTTTGTTTCATTAATTAATTGATTGATTCCTTAATATAACTTCATTTGCCCTGGGCAATTTTAAATCTTTTAGCGCAGCCTGCACTTCTGTTTGAGTTGTGTTCCATGCAGTTGTTTGTGTACTTTAAAACTAATTCAAGCCGACAGGTGATAATAATAGTAAGGCTGAGGGTGAATTGCAAGGGGGTGTTGGGGAATGGCTTGATGATAAATAACTTTCACTGAAAAAACTAATAAGGGTTGGGTTTACACAGGACAGACATTTTCTTGGTCAACATTAACAAAAAAAATTGAAAATTGACAGTAATTTGAATAAAAACTAACTTAGCGTGTTTACCACAGTTCAGAGCCTTCCCATAATATGTTATAAATACTCCAGAAAGCATAAAAAAATTTTATCAAGGCAAAATACACCATACCTTGTCAAACTATGCCAGTCTTTCTCATGTATGTGTTTTCTCATTTATTTATTATAAATGTCATATATAATATATATAGATTTATGTAGAAATGTGTGGAAATAATATGTGGAATAATATTATATATGATATATATAAATTAGAAAATGTGTACATTTATATTTGTGAGAAATATATACAGTGAAGAATTACAATATTCTGTCAAGAAATGGGTAAACATATATCTTTCGTAATCTGATTTTCACAAAAGATCACCGAAGTACCATTTTAACTTCTCTGTTTTCGCACGCTCCGTATCCTCCTGTCGCCCTGACGAAGTTGTGGGGGTGAGTGAGGCCTACGAAGATGCTGCCAATTGCCTGTGGTTACTAACGAACTCCAAACCCTGCGCCAACTGCAAATCCCCGATTCAGAAGAACGAGGGCTGCAACCACATGCAATGTGCAAAGGTGAGAAAGACCCCTCATAAAACCTGTTGTGAAACCCTAGGTGGGGCCGCGTGTGCCACGTGTGCCTTTCAGGAGCACAGACATCCCAAACCCCTGAGGAGTCATGCCGGAGGTTTAACAGAGCCCGTTGTAGGAGTTAGATAGTTTGCCAATGGCAGGCTACAGGTATTCAGAAAATGTTTAATACATCATGTAATCTCTTTGGCTGGCAGGTGAACACTGTAATGATCTACATTTCATAAACACCTCAGAATTACTGGCAATACAGTATGAAACTTAAGGAAAGAGAAATAATTGATAGTTTAATCATCATTAATAATGTAGAAGAGAAAGAACATTTTTAGTTGGCAGAAGATTAAACATTTTAAGGATTGGTAAGCTCTAACGAAGGCTTTGCCTTGCTACTTTTTTCTTTGGCTTTTTTTCTCTAACATAGCAATAAATCAGAGAAGATTTAAGGGAAAGCTGTAACAGTAGGGATGAAAAGACAGCAAAGAGTAATTCCAAAAGAAACGTATTGGTAACAGCAGCCAAAAAATTAGTCATGAGTTTGCACTATGATGCTACCAAAATAGAAAAAATATTTTTTGCCATGAGTTCAGTATCACTTGAGAATGCTTTTTCTCTCAAATTAGTTAAAAGCTGCATATTTAGAATACTGTTTCTTTATGTCAGAAATGCCTTATATAACTACAGCTCCTTGAGGAGCATCATTAAAGATAAGAAAGTAGCACACACGTGACACAGTTGGGCTCCAATGAAAAGCTAAGAGATTTAGAAAGCAGTTTTTCTGGAAATGTGTTAGTCTCTCTCCATTGCTATGCACATCCCATTTTCTTTATATTGTCATCACATAGCCCCTCTCATTCTGTGATACGAATTGAAGGTTGGGGCTTTTTTTGGTGCTGTTTCTTTGGTTTTGTCTGTGGTGGCAGAGAACAGATTCTCCTCCGCTTTGATTTATGCCAAGCTTGCTAGGTTTTCTATTTTTCCTCTTAAATGATTTTGAAAAGAGCTCATAAATTCCATAGTGCTAAAAACTGTACAAGGTGTGTTTGTTGCAGCTTTTGCCAGGGAGCTCATCTCAATCAAACAGGCTGGAGAAGACATTGGCCATTGAACAGTGCTGAGTGTAGGTAATTCAATGCAGTACCATTCTGAGGCACTGGCTCTCAACCACAGTTCTCTTTTCTTCTGTGACGCTGTCCCTGATAAACAGCCCAAAGTGTCCTTAGCACAGCCAGATTCCCTTGGTGGTGGAGAAAAAATTCACTCTTTCTCATGAACAGTTTCTGTGTTGCTTAAAAAAAGGCACTGCCTTTTTTTAAAACAATAACAAAAACCCAGGCTTGATCAGCTGTATTTATAATTTGATTTATTTCATTGACTTAAAACTTAACTTGTAGATCCAATGCAACCTTGTGATCCAAGGAACAAAAATTATGACTGACATGGTTTGATAAGCCAGATCTTCTGTAGTAGTTAAAATGGGAAGGAGGCTCCCTATAAGTTTTTTTGACCATAAGCACACTCAGAATGATGTTAATTCAGTTGTTCAGGGAGGAATAATAATGCGTAACTGCAAATATACAATATATCAACTTCTGGGTTTTTTTTTTTTCCCCTTGTTCCTTTTTTTTTCTGAAGTGCAAATATGACTTTTGCTGGATCTGCTTAGAAGAATGGAAGAAGCACAGTTCTTCCACTGGGGGCTACTACAGATGCACTCGCTATGAGGTTATCCAACATGTAGAGGAACAATCCAAGGAGATGACAGTAGAGGTAAGAAATTAATGTGTGTGTTTGAAAAATAGCGCTACGGCTGCAATTTTCTATGTAGGATAAGTTTCATCAAAACTCTTCCAAGCACAAGATCTAAATGGAAAAATACGATCTTAAATAGATCAAAGAGACAGAAAGAAAACACTGCTTATTTGTGGACAGAAACGTAAGATTTGGTTCTGCTTTTGGCTTTGGTGACAACCGCCAGTGACTTTAGTCAAGTTATTTGACTTCTCTGTGCCACGCTTTCCTTTTGTGAAGTGGGCGTGCTGGGGCTGTAATTAGCTGCTGTGCACTACATGCCTTGACGCTGGCATTTGGAAAATCTGCTTAAATAGCATGCACACACAGTGCACCAGCTCTTTGGCTACAGCATTGGCAGACTCCTGAATTTCAAACATGACATTTTTTTCTTTATTTACCTGGCTCTCATCAGCCCTGTGTATGATGCTGTATGTGTAGTGGGAATAGAAACATTTGGTTATGTAATTATATCTAATGGTGATTGCTAAATTAAATCATAAGTTTTATCTTGGTTTCTTGTTTCCCCATTATTTTCCAGGCTGAAAAGAAGCATAGAAGATTTCAAGAGCTTGATAGGTTTATGCACTATTACACAAGATTTAAGAACCATGAACTTAGCTACCAGGTGTGGGTCAAGCCATTTTTACTGATTTGGGTTTCTATTTTATTAATCCAAAAATAATTATCTTACAGTATTTTAATTATTTTGTTTTTCTAGTTAGAACAGCGCCTTCTAAAAACAGCCAAAGAAAAGATGGAGCAGTTGAGTAGAGCTCTCAGTGGAAGTAAGTATTTGCTGTGATCTATGAATTTGGTTTGAAATCACATCAACTCTGTCACGGCTAAACCTTTGGGGGCTTTTGTATAGAGCTCACATCAGCCTGCTGTGTGGTGTGATCTCTCCATTACATGAATTCATAAGCAGTGGGTGAAAGCTAAATGCTTCCTATTCCAGAGACTGGAGGAAAAAGTAGCCTTTGGAAGGGGGAGAAGCTAATATTCTGTGCTGACTTCCTTTAGTGAGAACACTGTGCAGTCTTTGAGAACTTGCTGCTGTGTTGCAAAATATTTAACTGCCATGCACATAAATTTTATTGTGGAGGAAAATCCTTATGCTTAAAGAAATGCTGACATCAGCTGGAAAATATTTTCACAATGCTTGTTTTATCTTGCAGCTGAGGGAGGCTGTCCTGATACCACATTCATTGAAGATGCAGTGCAAGAGCTTCTAAAAACCCGCCGCATTCTTAAGTGTTCTTATCCATATGGATTCTTTTTGGAGCCTAAAAGCACAAAGAAAGAAATATTTGAACTTATGCAGGTAACACATGCGTATATTTTCCTTTTCTAATGTTACTTTTTTGGGTAATATTAGCTAGCAGTGTCTTTTTGCCATTTTTGTAGTGTAAAACTGATATACGCATTTTGTATTTGTAACTAAGTTTGGAAAATTAGTGCATTTTTATTCCTCTGTGGCACAATAGCTTTTAGTTCAATTTTAGAATGAATGAAAAACAACGCTGCTGAAAAAGGAAAGGGATAAAGACAGGTGGAAGGGGAAAGAAAGGAAATTATTTACTGTTAATCACTGTACTGAGGATGGCATTTTAGCTTCAGATATCATCTTCTCTTTCTAGCACCTCTTTTCTGATGTGTCTGAAGAGGGGGTGGGGGCAAAACTGGGGAGTCCCTGGGTGGGGGCAGGGGCTGCTGCCTCCTTTCCTTTCCTGTGGGGCCCCTGAAGATGCTCCATCCGTGTGAGCGCAGGGAAGCCCTGTTGCAAGCTGGAGGACAGCACTTAGGGCAGTGAAAGGGTAGGGTAGAAGGGCAGACATTTTAGGGTGTTTTGGTATTTCAGATGGTGTTTCCAGGAAAATGGGTATCATTCTGCTCAGTATTTATAGTGTAGAGCTCTGCCTGATTTTAATTTCCTTGTAAAATGATATTATCCTGTATTTATTAACTATTTCAGACAGACCTAGAAATGGTCACCGAAGACCTTGCACAGAAAGTGAACAGGCCTTACCTTCGGACTCCTCGCCATAAAATCATCCGTGCGGCGTGTCTGGTGCAGCAGAAGCGGCAGGAGTTCCTGGCCTCCGTGGCCCGCGGCGTGGCTCCTGCCGACTCTCCGGAAGCGCCCAGGCGCAGGTAACCCAGCCAAAACCCTGTCCATGTCAGAAAAGCTGCCAAAGCAGGTGAAGCCCCCGTCATTCTTTGATGGTGAGGAAAGTGAGCTGGTAAACGAGACGGTTGTAAATCACCAGATAGTGACGTTGTCTTGGACACTTGATCCTTGTGGAATTACAACTTTTCACTGAGGAAAGATGTGTTTGAGAATCACTGCTCTGTATGTTGCAGCCTGAATTGCTTCCCCGTTTGTGATATATTAATGATTAGGTGTTGTGGCTTCCATTTCACCTTCAAGATTGTCACTAAATACATGGTACACTCCAAAAATCTATAAGTATTTGCTAAAAATATTGAGCAGTTCTGGAATAGTCACATGTTTTCTAAATGAATTTTGAGGTAAGAATTAAAGCAGAGGACTTCTTTAGTTTTAGAGAGTTACAATTGCACTACTTTTTAAATGTTGATAGGTTTTGAAGCTCTGGAGGTTGTTCATACTTCGTTCTACTTCTAAACTTTATGGTATATCTCTTAATTTCATAGCTTTGCTGGTGGAACATGGGATTGGGAATATTTAGGATTTGCATCGCCCGAGGTAAAATATTTCTTTTCATTTTCTTAACTCCTGCATATGCTAGAAAAACAGGTATGATTGCAATCTGCATGAAGAGCTTCCTTATTTTGATTCAAAGCATTTCAAGTTGGTTTAAGCTTACAATTTTATTTATTTCACAATAGAAGGAAATATATTCATAGCTAATTGTGCAGTGACTCTAAATAATGTCTTTAATGTGGATATAGTTATTTAAGGTGGCAGTAGACAAGCTATGTCTAGCTGGCGTCTATGTGCTGGGGAACCTTAAAGTAATAAATATATGAAATCGCGTAGATTAATTTTGAACGCAACATCGGTTCAGCAGAATTTGACAAAAAGCCTAAGAAATTTCCATCCTTCTTTCACAATCCAACAAAAATATACAGGCACACACCTAAATATTGTTAGCTATGTGAAATGTTTCTTTTTGTTTTTATGTATTGAAGCAGGATGGAAATTGCATACTCAGATGAATTGAACTTCCGCTACTTAACCTAGAATGAAAATTATCATTTTAAAAATGAATACTCCACTACCTATATATGGGAAAGAGTAAATAATTTTCAAGACTCCACTAAAATATGAGAAGCTTCCTATAAAGCTTTCTTTTATCATCGTAATTTTTATTTAATATATTGAGAACATTAGATTAAAGCATTCAGTCAGGAAGGAGACTTCATTTCAGCATTTCCTGGGTGCTGTTTTCCTTCTAGCTAGTCATTTAAAATTATCCTGGAAAACTCCATGTACTTTTTCTATATATTTCCTTTGCTATTGTTTTTGGTGAACATCACGCTGTTGAGAAAATAGCTTGCTTCTCTACAAAAGATCAGCTTCATTCTCCTGTCTAGTTCCTATAGTCCTTTCTTTTGAAATAATTCCCCATTTGATAATATCAAGCTCATTGTGATGTTACTGTATCATCAGTGGAACTGGTTATGAGAAAGAGCTGATAAGAGATACGTGGATAAGCTGTCCAGCAGTAGGTGCCATTGCAGTCGTGCTTAGATGATGGCTTATGAGATGTTATGATTTGCCTAAATGTGGTACTGTATGATGCAAGTTGATTTCTTTGCTGCGTAGCTATCAAGGATACTTGCAACCACCTCTGCTAAAGGAATTTTCTAGAATTAATAATAGTCATCTTTGTTTATTTTAGTGAATTTCACTTAAAATTTTTTTACACAGAGCTGTGCTTTTACTAACAATTAGTAGAATGACTGTGTATAGCGGATTATTACAGAAAACAAAATCTCACTGATTTTAGTAATGAACACTGCTTGTTGTAGAGCTTTGTGTGAAACAGTCGTGTTCCTACCCAACAAAATTTAAACTTATTTTACTACACGTATAAAATTGTTCCAAGTAATCAGAAAGAAATTTTTATCAGTAGTTATTAAGATATCTTTCTAAAGGTTATAAAGCAACCAAAAGTTAAATGGCTGTTGGTAAAATCTATGATTTTATTGCAAACAGATGAGAGATAAGATTTGATAGGATTAATTAATCTTAGTGTTTAGTGATCATCTCCCATTATTCCTTGTCTGATTCATAGTGATATAATTATATATTTTTTTAATTAATTCAGTTATATTGTTCTGTATCAAGTTTTGCGTTTCTGCTGTTTGGGGCACTGACTTCCACTTAGGAAATCGTTGAGCTCCCAAGGAGCTGGAATAGTATTTTAGAGAAGAATCCCTTCATGCTTGCCCTGTTTTTTATGCTCTTCCATAAGCACACACTACTAACCACAGCTGAAGATAGAATATTGGGCTAAATGGACCTTTTGTCTGTACAGCTATTTTTATGTTCTTACAGTTTTCACGGATCTACTTACATAGATAAAAATCTGCCCACGCTGATGATTTTGTGACTATTCTTTTTGGCTTGCATATGTCATTATGAATAAGAACTTGGTCTGAAATGGGGTTTTTTCCATGTTTGAAACATGGAAAGACAATGTACCATTCAAATAATACTAACAAGATGAGTAAGATTGTTTTGCAAGAGAAATGATACTTCTGGATTTAAGTTTTAGATACTTTAGATGTTGAGACATTCTAGGATGAAGATCTGATGTAAGAAAGGAAAGGTAACAGTAATGTTATCTTTCCCAGTTCATTTGGCCAAATGAAGCCTTTGGATTACAGATTTCCCAGCCTGGAGCTCAGGGAAATAAATAGCAGTATTCTTTTCTGAAGAGACAAGCTAGCACCTATGTGTATATTTTTATTGCCTTGTGTAAATGAATAACTGAACTAAACAAAAGATCTTAACCTACACAGTCAGGTTCAATGTCAGCTGTACTAACCAAAAAACATATCTGGAGATTTGCCTTCAAGCATAAAATTAGTCTTTTAATATTAGGAAAGGTATGGAAATGAAAACATTTTTTTCCAAGTATTAAGATAATTAACCCTTGGGATATTAGCTTGGTGTGGTCAAACATGAGTCTTTTCCACAAGTGTTATATAAACTGCCTTTGGTAAATACACACAATGTGAGAAATTACAGGCTGCAGGAGTTCAAGTCCATATGGCATGACTCGTCAGCAGCCCAAGTTAGGCAAAAATATAGGAGATCTGCAATTCATGGAATTAAAATACATCACAGTCTGTTCAGTAAAAGAGTATCGGCTGTGGCTTAAGAAGTTCCTGGAGGCTGGAAAAGTGTAACAAGTCCCGGTGTATGCCTGCCAACTTTCTGCAGTCTTCTGAAGGTTATTTTCCAATGGCCGTCGCTGGCAGCAGGGACTCTGAGATAGTCTATTCATCTAATTCAGGTTAATTGTTTTTATGTCTTAAAATCACTAGGTATATATTTATTAAAAAGTGTGACAGTGTGTGTATATAAAGTTTGGCATCAAAGCTTTTAAACAAAAATTGTGTACTTGGAATTCTTAAAAAAGGGAGATTGCAAGTATTAAAATGTCGGTATTACGACAAGTATTTTTATTTGTGAAGTAATTACTTTCATAGATTTAGGATTACCTTGGGATTTTTTTTTTTATTATTTATGTTAAGCATTGCATGATATAACTTGCAATTTATTTTTCTGAAAAAAGGTGATTTTATAAAAAACATATAAAATCACACATTTTTGATAAAAATGTGGTGCTTGTTATATCAGAAAAATATTACTGCATGCTGCCCTGTATTTTGTAACCTTTGGTTTATGCAGGAATATGCTGAATTTCAGTATCGGAGGAGGCACAGGCAGCGTCGGCGTGGGGACATGCACAGTCTGCTGAGTAACACCCCGGACCCTGACGACCCCAGTGAGAGCACATTAGGTATGTTCCTGCCCAGGGCCGGCTGCTTTTCTGTTGCTGCTTCAGAAACTGCTGTTATTGACCACAGTGTTTGTTCTTCTGTGGACACACTTTAAACAAGTTTCAAACACACTTTCCCAGGGTACAACATAAAGGTTTATTTTTGCTTTTCTGTATGTGATCTTAGAAGTGTTGCTGACCATTGTGGCTGCTCCTCTTTTCAAAGAGACATGCATTGATCTTTCCACTAACAACTCCTCACCTATTTAGACCAGGTTTGCTTTTCTGAAATTTTGACTGGCACATACCTCATATGACAGTCTTCTCTATATACTGGCTCTTTTATGCCAAGTCAAAGCACCAGTTGTGCATAAAGAGTGTAGAAGAGGGTTCCTCTGCTACAGGCCTGCTGGAAGGTAGCCACCAGGCCGTATTCCAAAACCCTGCTCAGAAACTCCCGTATTGGCAAAGACAGCCAGGGAACAAGTTAGCTGTGCCTTGCAGCAGGGTGCTCCCCTGGGCAGTGCTAGGGCTGGTCACTGGAACTTGGCTGGGCTGTCTACATCCTGACAGCGGCGTTTGAAAAGGTACAAAAATAGCTCAAATCCAAATCATACCGTGACACCACTTCTTCAGAGCTGCCTGTCGTGTGCTGGGTCTCCAAGCCGTGCTGCACAAACCCTCATCGCTGTGTCTCATGAGCTTGAGTCCTGTACATAGCTTGTCCTTTGAAAACAAAAGGAGAAGTCCTTTACTGAGGAGAAGTAAACAAGCACATTCTTTATATTAGAAACAGTAAAAAGAATTTTCATGACCTTCGATCCTTCCCTATTGCAAGTAAAATGCAAAACCATCTTGTTAGTTTAAGGACTAGAATTTGACTGAACACTTGGATATTGTAGTGATGACCAGTGCATACTGTTAAAGCATGCAAGAAAGCATTAGTTTGTCTCTCCCTATTTCATTTGGAATTTTGAAGTGGAAAATTCCATTTTCCAAAGTCAAAAGAGGTACATTTATTTTTATTACAGAGCAGTTTTTTTCTGGAAACAGCATTTTATTTCTATTTTTTTGCTGGCTGTTTTAAGAAAACAGCAATGTCAGTAATTGCTGAGGTATACACTGATGACCCTACTCCTAATTGTGCTGCATTTTTTTGGTAAAAATTAATGTAATGTTAACATTACAGCTAAGTTGTTGTCTTTAGGAGAGTGGCGAAATGGGCAAATGTTGGTTGTAATCCACCTGTAAATGCATCCTGTATTGTATGCATGTGCAGCAGTTGTCAGGGCTTTCCATAAATCGTGCTGACGGGCTCATGCTTCTGATGGCGTATCCCATCCTTTCCGAGAAGAAAGTGGGTATTGAGAGCAAGAAGGCACAGAGGAGCCAGGCAGTCACTCCTGACACAGTGGGACTGGTGTGTTGCTACTGCGCAAGAGTTGGTGTTAGGGGTGTTTTGGAGTATTTCAGTCAGAGTGAGTAAAGCAGTAAACTTACACTGCTGGAATCCAAAAGGAAGGAAGAGATTCTGTCAGTAAATAACAGTGGAGAAGGCTTCCTTGCTGGTTCTTCAACCGTTTTTGTTTCAATTGCCCAAACAGACACTCAGGAAGGTGGCAGTAGTAGAAGACATGGCACCTCCATGGTGAGTTCAGCTTCTATGGGTATTCTGCACAGCTCTTCGCTTCATGACTATACCCCTGTCAGTCGCTCTGAAAACCAGGATTCTCTTCAGGTATCTCCCCTAATCTCTTTTCCATTCTCTCTGCTTCACTTGCCTTCCTCTGCTCTGCTTTTCTGTGTCATTTTGTCTCTCTGCAAACTTTCTTAATTCTTCAACAAGAAAGGGAGAATCTAGGACAAGAAATTATACTTTCACATTGGTAAGAATCGCTAAACAATTACTAATGTAACAGTAGTCACTTTTTAAATTCTGTTGTCAACTGTGTCAGTAAAAATTGATCCTGATAAATGACATGTAGGAATAATGAATGAATTTCAGATTTGAGCCCAAATTACTTTTCATTCACAATATATAACAAGATGAAGATTTTATTCTGAAAGCATCCTTACGTATTTCCACAGGCTCTGAGTTCCTTGGATGAAGATGACCCAAACATCCTGCTAGCCATTCAGTTATCATTACAAGAATCTGGCCTGGCCATAGATGAAGAAACTAGAGACTTCCTAAATAACGAGGCATCTTTAGGAGCAATAGGTACCTCTTTGCCTACAAGACTGGACTCTGCTCCTATAAGCATAGATAATCCACGGGGCGCTCTGAGCAGCTCTGAGCTGTTAGAACTTGGTGACAGTATGATAAGACTCGGTGCAGGCAATGATCCCTTTTCGGCTGATCGTCTCCACTCGCACCCCTGCAGCGACACAAGAAGTGGATTATACTCAACGTCTAGTGATGCTGATTCCAGCAGTCTAGATCCCAATACCAGTGAAAATCTACTTGGAAATATTATGGCCTGGTTTCATGACATGAACCCACAGAGTATTGCTCTGATCCCCTCAACAAGTACGGAGACGGATGAGGATTCACGGCAACCCAGTACCGAAGACGGGTCAGCAGGGCAACCAAACCTGACAGACACCGGGCTGGAGCCTCAGGAAGAGCACGCGCTATTCGAGGATGCACTCAAGAATGAAGGCAGAGGCACCCAAACAGAGCAAAGCACTTCTGAAGAAAACGTTATTCCAGGTGAAACGGTATCACAGAGTGGTGATAACAACAGAGAGGTAACGAGCACCCTGGATGCTTCAGGAGATACTTCAAGTCAGACTCCTCAAACCTCAAGTGAGTGGATTGAGCACGTGCATCTGGTATGAATAAAAACTAGATTTGGAGTAAGAGAATGGCAGTGACAGATGGTACAGTACGTGGAGTAAGCATTATGGAGGCTTTGATCCACAGAATTACGGCGCAGTTGTAACCACTGACATAACAACAGATATTTAGGAGTTCTCTTGAATTGTAGTTCTTTATAATAATGTGAACCTTTCAAGGAATATCCTTTGCATTTAATTAGGTAGTAATTGCCTTTTTGCTCTCAAGAAAAAGGAATAAGTAGTTTGTATTCCACATTCCTAATACAATGCAGCATCTGTTTAGCCTTAGGTTGATGATCCTTAACTTGAAAGTACAGATTAAAGGCTTACACTGATTATTATGGTTGGTTTTCCTAAGAAATAGTTTATTCCATTTTTTAGAACGCATTCTTTCACCAAAATAACATTTAGCAATTCATTTGCGTTTTAGTTTTGTTTTCCATAACTTTTCCTTACTCATTTTTCATTTTTGTTAGCAGTGTGAGCGGAGGTATTTAATGCTTCTCTTTAATACTGCTCCAGGAATAAGTTTTAGGGGATATTATTTCCCATTAAAATCAAAGGCTTTTTCATGTCTATTTACAGTCCAAATGTGCCAAACTGTGAATAGTTAGCTGGCGGGAGCTTAACAAAACAGTGCAGTGTTACTCTACCAGACTAATCCCACAGTTCTTAGCAGTGAAAGAAACCACTGGGTAGCATTGCCTCTCTAAATTTAACTGGCATGTGTTGCCATGGTGACTGCATTTAATTAAATGTAGCCTGTATCTTAAGTTAATAAAACCTAATGCTGCTGTTAAACAGTTATTTTAAATATTAAAATACAGTGAGTTAGCAACAGCTATGCTGTATTTTAAGAGACACTTTAATGGAAGTGCAATCATAGTTCTTTGTTTTCATAATTCTACAAAGCATTCTATGCACTAATAGTGCAATTACTTTTAATGATAACATTTTATAAAAATACAGGAATATGGAATTTTCATATATTAGCCAGTCCCACAATTAAAGTTCAAATAACACATTCTGCTCAACGTTACGGTGCCTTTGCCTAACCCAACTGGATAGTTGCCACAGTTAAACAAGTAATTCAAATTCCGTGTCTGTTCTGGAGTAACTATGCGATTAATTGCAAAGACCTCCATAAAACCACACATGGCCTTGCCTTTACAGTAAATAACTAAATGTTCAGTCAGTGTTTTTGCATAAACAAAACACTGCTAGGTATTTGTTCAATTGCACAATATTCATTTGCTGTGTGATTACTGTTTAGTGTAAAAAAAAAAAAAACAAAAAAAAACCACCCTACAAAAAACCCTTTTCCTAGTTGTTGTACCGTGAAAAAAAAATACTGGTTATAGATTTGCTTAAAAGCATCAATCTACAGTTAGTGAGATACAATGGTACAGTATGTAATTACAACTAGAGTAAGTTGTTGAAATGGCTGTTTTAATTACATATAATCAAAACTTGTTATAACACGAGCAAACTACATACACTCCATTTTAAGTTTTGCTTAAATGTTACCAGAGATCTGTTGATATGATATAAAAGTTTATTACTACTGAGTGTGTATAGGCAAGTGTCATGATAGCAAAGTTTATGTATTGATTACTGTGAGTTCAAGTGAGTGTTTTGGTAACTAATTCATGCAAATCCAGCTTTTGAACCTTGCAGTCAGAAGGTTCATATTAGTAAAAAATGAAATATTTTACCCTTACCCCATAAAAACCTCATACATTTTGCAAGCATCTTTAGAGAGAATGTAATAGAATAGTCTCAAATCATTTTCCAGCTTTTCCTCTAGTCACCCTACTCTTGACATAATCATGAACCTTTGGACATCTTTGAAAAATACCAATTTTAAATTGTTCTATGGTATAAAATCCTCCAACTAAAACAGTTTTTCATGAACTTTCATCACGAATTGGTCTGAAAGTTGTTTAACTTGCATAGCTTCCTTGAACTGTAATTTCTGAAGATTCTTACAAAAAGATGGTGTATTGCATTGAGATGTCTTGCAGAGTTACAGTAAGATATGTAAGAGTGCTCTCTGTGAAGGTAGTGAAGTTTCTGGGTTCTGGGTTTTTGTAATTTGGTTAGGTTGTGCAGTATATCCATTGTTTCCGTGTTACTCTTATGAGCATGAAATTAGCCTATTAAATTTGTATTTTCTTGGTACTTATTTTAACACCATAGTCATTGACTTTACAATTCAAAAATAAAGTTTGGCAAGACTATTTTGTAAACCTGTTAATTTTATAATGTAAAAAAAATTACTCTAACCTTGAATTGTTATTTGCACTTTCATAGTCTATACTTGATACATTCCCACTTTATATACAAGTAGGATACTACAACCATGTAGATGTTTGGCCAAATGAATGCTGTTAATAATATGTAAAATTCTTTGATTAAACATTTATTACTTAAACTCATTCCGTTCTGTCTCATTACATCTTAGACTTATTGTAGCAGATTCTTGAGACTGATGATAGACATTTTTAGGATATGTTCAGCACTATGCCAGATTAACTGGGGACCATAGAGTAAGTTGAAAGTTTTGTTTTGTAAATATAAGGTACCTATGTTCATTAAGCTTTGAAAAAAAAAATCTAAAATAGGTAATTTTGTCTTAATAGCTACAGCTGTATTGTGCACTTGTTTTTTGTAAAGAGCAGTGCCTTGTCGTTACAAATAGTGGTGCTAAAGAGTGTGGTAGGACTAATTTTTGAGGAAGAGCCTGTTAATTACTGTTACTTCAGTGCCACTTAATATCCAGTCCCGATTATTACCAGGAAATTCCAGGCTGCCTCTGTTACGTTAACAGGCACTAAACTGTTCTCTTCGTTGTTACAGTAATTTATTTAGCTTCCTCAAACAAGCAAGCCAAGATGCCGGAGAGCTTCTAAGATCTAATATACAAAGTTGGATTAGTCACTGCAAAGCACTTTCCATCAGCTGCTTCTGCAGTGTCACTGCATATGCTGCAATTAGCAAGTACTGAGTTTTACTAAAATTCTTCACATGTGAGCCAGGAGGACAGCAGTGGGAAGCGAAGAGGGAGCAATGCAGTTAAATCCACTACAGAACAATTCAGCTACTTAATGAGGAGGTGCACAGCATGTGTGTAGATGTGCATCACTGGCAAAAAATAACCAACACCCTCCCCGAAAGCTCCCACGAAGCAGCAATTCTGCACTGACAGCCAGGGTGTCACCAATGTTCACGCTCCTGCTCCCCAGGTGGAGCCAATATTCTGTTTTCTCCACTTCTCTGTCCTCTCTACTTACATCTGAAGTCCCTCAGAGCAGGGATGCGTTCTGATGGCTCCAAAGAGCTTAGTCAAGAGCACCCATTTCTTTATTGAGGCAAAAATACAATTAAGTGGAAATATGCATTAATTGAAAGAAAATAGATTTACTGCCCAGCTTTAGCTGAGCTTGCACTGTGCAAAATCCCTCAGCTAAGTTGGGCATTTCCAGTTCTAGTCAGGCCACAGTCTAACAGCTGCCTTTCAACCCACTTCAGCTTCAAAGGATCTAGTTCTGTTAAGGAGAATCAGGAAACTGTAGAGGATGCTTAAAATCTAGGATCAACTTTGTAAAACTTGGGATCCTCTAGGGAGGAGCCTAGAGAGGGGTACTTTTAAGAAAGTCCTGCACCATCCCCTGCTACCCATAACTACTGGATATTCAGCAACTCTCAAATCAGAGTATTTCAACTGTTGCCTACGTAAAGAGTTATGTATCAAGTAAGAGCAAAAGTTAACCCATGCTAGTTTCATTGGGTGTAACTAAAATAAAAGACATGCTGTTGTCTGTTACTGACAAAATACCCTAACCACTGCTCTTTCTGTTTCCTTTCAGGCTAGGTAGGGAGTGATCAAACAGCTCTGACAGCAAGCAGGCCCTGCCTCTCCATCATGGTGACTCTAACGGCCTCTCAGAAGGCCAACAGAATAATCACACTAAGTGCACTGTAATCTCAAGGCGTCGTTTACCAAGGTTCCATTGGAATGACAGTCATTAATAAAGCAGCACTTTGACTTGTCAAGAAATCTGAATTAAAACTCTTGTCTGCCAACATTATGTAAATAGAATTAGCTTCAATTATCACCTCAGATTAGGTTTCCTAAAGCTTGAGCTTTTCTTTTTAATTCAAGTTATCGTTTAAAAGCAGAAGAAAAAAATCATAGTGGATAAGTTACCAGAACAATACACAGTAGCATATTTAATTAGAATGTACAGGTATTTGTAAAACAGATGCATCCTACATTTGTAGCAGAAGAGGAAAAGACTCTGCACCGTTATTTTGGAAGGACCGAAAGGGAGGAAGCTGGGAATGGGGAAGATGGTAAAAAGGGTACAGTAAAACTAGAGCTCAAAAACCCCAGCTATTTCCAAACACACTTGTTATCCATTAACAGTGTATCTTATCAAACTCATATAATAAAAACTCTCACAAAGTATTAGGTACTTCTTACCTGGGCAGAAATGGACATCACCACTCACTTCTAACCCATTTCTGTGTGGACCAGCAATGTGCCAACGCGGCAGCGCTGAGAGGGCCCCAGCACTGGAGGACTCCTGAGGGTGGGTGGAAAGGAAAGCAGGCAGAAGCTGCAAGAAAAGTGGGAAGAGTTTAAAGGTCTCTGTGAGATCACTGATCTGCAAGATAATCACATGAAACTACAGAGGGATGGATTAAAGAAGCGGAGGGCAAAAAAAGAACAACCCAACAACTGTGAACAGTTTGAAAGGAGGTGAAGGTAAAATAGGACTTAAATCAAAATGAGGAAATAGATTTGGTACCTGAGACAAGAAAGTCAAAGCTTGTGTGAAAGGGAAGAGTGCAAGACGCTAAGTGTAGCTGCCCATGAGTCAGTACCAACCCAGGCAAGGCCTCCGGGCACTGCATGCTGCATGAATGGAGCATCTGTGAACAGATCCCTGCAAATTATGGCTATTAATTATGCAATTGTTACCATAATACCATTGAAGGACATAGCCTCTATTTTACATCAAATAATAATTTGATTTTAGCAGGATATTTTTCCTCTATGTAAAAAATATTAATGAAGATGACAGTGATGGGGGGGTTCAGCCTGGAGAAGAGAAGGCTCTGGGGAGACCTTAGAGCCCCTTCCAGTCCCTCAAGGGGCTCCAGGAGAGATGGGGAGGGACTCTGGATGAGGGAGGGGAGCCATAGGATGAGGGGGAAGGGTTTGACACTGAAAGAGGGGAGATGGAGCTGAGATGTGGGGAAGAACTTGTTTGGTGTGAGGGTGGTGAGAGCCTGGCCCAGGTTGCCCAGAGAAGCTGTGGCTGCCCCATCTCTGCAGGGGTTCAAGGGCAGGTGCACTGGGGGGGACTTTCAGGTCCCTTCCAACCCAAACCGTTCTATGAGTGTATGCCCGGCTTGGGACCCTTTCTCTCTGGAGACCGAGCACCAGCGCTCGCTACCGCTTCACGGACCTCCGCTCCGCGCGGCGGGCCCGGCCGCCGGCGGTACTGCCTGGCCGGGGCGGGGCGAGGCGAGGCGGCCGCTGAGACGAGGGCCCTGCCGAGGCCCGGGGGAAGGCACCGCCTCACGGCGGCGGCCCCGCAGCCAGCAGAGGGCAGGCCCGGCCGCGCCGCTCCTCCCGCCGCAGCGACATCCGCCGCCGGCGGGCAGGGCCGGCGCCAGGGCCGGTGTCGGCGCCGCGTTCGCCCCGCTTTAGTGTCGCTGCCGGGGGCCGTGGGTCCCGCCGCCGCGTGCAGGATGCCGCTGGGTCTGAAGCCCACCTGCAGCGTGTGCCGCAGCACCTCCTCCTCCATGTGGAAGAAGGGCGGGCAGGGCGAGATCCTGTGTAACAACTGCACGGCCCGCTCCGCGCCGCCCGGGCCCGCCGCCTTCGCCACCACCTCGGCCGCCGCCCAGCACAGCAACGGCGGGGGCGGCGGCGGCGGGAAGCAGGTGAGCCCGCCGGGCAGGGCAGGGAGACGGCGGGCCGGCCGAGCGCCCGCCCTTCCCTGCAGTGATCCGGGCCTTTCCCCCCTCAGAGTAAGCAGGAGATCCACCGCCGCTCCGCGCGGCTGAGGAACACCAAGTACAAGTCGGCGCCCGCCGCGGAGAAGAAGGTTTCTACGAAGGGCAAGGGGAGGAGGCACATCTTTAAGTTAAAAAACGTAAGGCGGCGTGTGGGTTTTTTTGTTTTGGTTTGGTTTGGTTTTTTTGTGGCTGGTGTGGGAAGTGTTGGGCCTCAGGGCCCCGGGGAGCCTGGGGCCGGGGCCGGGCAGGCCTTGGGGCAAGCGTGCCCTAAGGGAGCGGCCACAGGCCTTGCGCGTCTGTCGGACCCCAGCGTCGAGTTTTGCAGCTCCTGTCGCAAAATCAGCCGGAAACCTGGGTAAGAAGCAGTTGTGGTCGCTGCCAGAGCCCGAGTCGGTGCGTTCTTCAGCAGCAGGGGCTCGCTTGAATGACCCACCGGTCCCCACAGCATCCCGCCCTGCAGGCGCCTTGCCGGGGGGAAGGAGTTCTGTGTAAATACAAACCAGTCGTGTGCATTTAGTACTCACTTCTCCGCTTGAAATCCTGAGAATAAAATCTAAACCAGTAAAGTTAACATTTCACAGCACAAAAGTAAAGAAGTTCCTCCTCATGTTTAGATGAAACTTGAACATAGGAAGTTCCATCTGAGCATAAGGAGGAACTTCTTATGGGAGGCTGCCCAGAGAGGTGGTGGAGTCTCTGCATCTGGAGACATTCAAACCCACCTGGACACGTTCCTGTGGGACCTGCTCTGGGGGTTCGACTGGGTGGTCTCCAGAACTCACTGCCAACCCCATATCATTCTGTGATTCTGTGTTTGAAATTTTTGCACCTGATGTCTTGTGTTTACCAATTTTCTAAGAAGATGATGTATCAGTGCGTTAATTCCAGGTTGTTGTATTCTCTTTTATATTATATGGTTATAACGCTCTTGATTTTCCATTTCTCTATTCATTCTTTAGCCCATCAAAGCTCCTGAGTCTGTGTCCACTATAATTACATCAGAATCAATCTTTTATAAGGTATGGTTTACACAAGTTTGTTTGTGGAAAAGGTCTTCTTGTTTCTGTTTCCAGTTTCGAAAATTATCACAGATCGTGAAAGCACTAGGCGTATATTCACATATTCTGTTCTTCCTTGCCTAGCAGTTGGTAGGATTTTGCTCTGCCTTACTGCATTGCCATTAAGTCTTGCAAGGCAGTTTACCACAGTAGTTTACATAATTGTCATTGTCCCATTTTTTTCTTCCAAGAAAAAGATGCATCTGGTAATTACTGCATCCATTACTTTCATCATCAGTAATTACTGCAATCAAGGTTTTTAAACTTTTAACTTTCACCATGCAGAGGCCAAGCAAAAGTGACTATAGCTGATTATTTAAATTTGTGTGGTGTTTTCTATCTCAGGCGCAGAGAATGTGGCTGGTAGAGAGGATGGGTTGCGCTGCCCTAACATCTAAACTGGCTCCCTTTTGGAGCTGGATGCTAGCAGCCTCAAACACTCTGGGAGCGAGATCTGTTGACTGTTGCAATGAAAGCAGAAGCTGGCCTTCTCACATTGATGCTTGAGAGCATTTTTACCAGTGTGCCGAGGTGTTAGTGTTCTGAAGTTCTGAAGCTTTGCTTTTGTTTCATTGGAAACGTCTTTTCCCCCAAGGAAAAGGTCAGGATAGCCCCTGGGAGACTGTGCAGCCAGAGAAGTGACAGGCTGAACTTCCATATGCTCTTTAGAGACTTGGTGCTTTGTGTCTCACATCCCAGATGAATTTCTTGTTTGCTGTTGACTAGTTTGGAAGAGAATTTATATCTTTTCTTGTGTGTTTTTGGGTTTGGTTGGTTTTATTTTAGAAATTTCTAAGAATGTTGTCAACAGTTTTATTTAACCTGGTCTCTTGATGAAAAATGTTTGTATTTTGGTACTTTGTTGTGTTGTTGAGAAGGGCATTGTTTGGGGGTTTTGAGGTCTTTTAAATCTGTTTTAAAAACAGATGATGCTTGGCAAAGTCTGATGGTGGTGGTGCAGGCACTGCATTGTGCTGTGCAACGCTGTTGTAACATGAAGTGAGCCGCTTTTGCGGTGCAGCCTCAGGCGTTATGGAAGGTGGCAGGAGGTGGATGTGTGTCTTGGGACTCGTTTGCATTCAAATGAGTAAACCCCTTCAACACAGAAAGCCGCTTTTCCTGCACACACCAGGAAGTTACCACAGTTACTTTTTCTAGAAGGTGGTGTTGCACTCTCCTACTTCTGATGGAATGAGACCGTTGCCACGCTGCAGACAGGAGGTGTAGCTACTCTACATCCACCTCTCCCAGGACTGCTGAGGAAGCTGTGTCTTTGAAGACAGATGAGGTCAGGTTGCTTCTGAGGCATTTGGCAGACAGAGACCATGTGGAATTGCCTGCCTAGTCTTAAAAGCAATTCTGGGACTGCACTCAGACTCCTAGACGTTGAACTCAAACTCCAGGACGTTGGGTGATTGTGCACAAGCAGTGCTGATGGCTGCTTAGGTGAGACAGCACTCGTGTCTTATGCTGCTGTTCTTTCGCATGTGGCTGAATTAAGGCTGTCTTTCAAGATTGGGGTAATTGAGATAATTAAAGATACTGATGCATAAGGTACTCAGGAATCAGGATCACACAGTGAAGCTTCAGAAATCGGATTGTTTGATTTAATTATCGTTTGTTTGTCTTCTAGGGTGTGTACTATCAAATCGGAGATGTTGTTTCAGTGGTCGATGAGCAGGATGGAAGAACATACTACGCTCAGATCCGTGGGTTTATTCAGGACCAATACTGTGAAAAGAGTGCTGCGCTAACCTGGCTCATTCCTACGCAAGCCAGCCCCAAAGATTGTTTTGACCCAGCATCCTATATCATAGGTAATCACTAGGCCTTCATACAGCTACTTATTTATTCCTAGACTAATGCAGAGTTGTATTTTTTAAATTCACTTTTTAGCTTGTCAGGATCGTTTATGCAATTTCCACATTTTAGACCCTAATCCTATAAGCATATTGATTACTTCGATAACCTTTTTTATTTATCTTATGTGTGTAATATGATTAGCACTACTGCAGTGAGTGTGAGTATTTGTGCTCACGGGCACAATTATTGTCTGGCAACTTTAAAGATCAAATTATTTCTCTGTGGACAGAATCAAAGTTACTGCAGTATAAACCTGATATACCAGTCCAAGCTTTTAAAGCGACCTGAGTTAGTTGATCTTCATCTTGGGTACTTAAAATACATAGTGTGCAACCACCAGCATAGAGAGTGCTCTGCTACTGATTATAAAATTATTAATCATTCAGAAAAGTCTTTTTGACAGGCAGGCCACAAATAGTATCTATTTAAAATATATTAGCTAAAGTACTTCACTAAAATAACTGAATGCTTGAAATGGAAAAAAGAAAATTAAAAAAAAAGAACGTCCGAGCAAAAATAAAGATAGAGGTTTCCTGCCTCGTATTTGAGGCTGCTTTGCCAGGAAGGTCATTGATTGGAAAAACACATTCTCTAAGGGATGTTGGCTGCTGTTGCATATTTTTAAGTCCTGCATACTCCAATTTTATGCCTTTAAGCTTTGTCTATGAAGATTTTTTTATTTTTTTCCCTTAGGACCAGAAGAAGATCTCCCAAGGAAAATGGAATATTTGGAATTTGTGTGTCATGCACCTTCGGAATATTTCAAATCTCGGTCATCTCCCTTCCCTACTGTTCCTACAAGACCAGAGAAGGGCTATATATGGACTCATGTGGGACCTACTCCTGCAATCTCCATTAAAGAAACTGTTACCAATAATTTATAATTTTATAAAGGAATACTTTGGACGAGTTATTTTGGGTGTGTTCTCAGGTCTGTGAACCCCATACAAGACAGTTAAAAAAATTTATAAAATGTTCTTTTTACTTTATGGATTATGGTATTTATTTATTTTAAATTATATCAGAACTTTAAAACGGAAGTTTTCTTTCCATTTGATCTGTCATTTCTGTGCTCTGCTCTTCAGACATTTTTGCTCATTTTGGGACAAAACCACAAGTTTCACATCATCTTCAACTTTGGTGAGCAAATAATTGACTTTTGGTGTTGCTTTTAGTGTTCTTGTTTTCTAACTTTCTTTCCAGAGAAGAAGTTAAAAGACATACTCTTGACCATGCAGCACTTTATATACTTGTTTGATTTAGTAAACTCTGACAGCAGTTTTGTTTACTCCTTAAATAATTTAAGACTAGCTTCAAATAAACGCTGAATTTGATCAGTGATGCAGTTACCAGTTTTCTATTACACTGGAGAGGAGTGATCTACTTTGGTTTCTCTTACTCAGACTAAAACCTGTCATCCTCAAGGCGGTGCTCTATTTAACAGTCACCTTTTAAGGGAATTTTGTTCAGCTGAATCTAAAACGTGGGCCCATGTATGTAGCTTCCTGCTAAGCTTTGCTTATGTAGGGGGTTATATTTCTTTGAAAACTGGATGCAGATTTTAAAAACAATGTTATTTGGCTTTGCCATCCTGGCATCCTCATGGCAGAAATTTATCTGCATTTCCCGAGCAAGCTAACTTTGTTACTATTTGTGTGTGTGTTAGCTTAGTCTCTTAAAATTTATTTTAAATTTTTTTTTTCAGTGTTTGCAATCAGTGATGGTAAGAAAGAAATCCTCAATCAATTCAAATGAAAAAAAATTGCTAAGTGAAATAATGACTAATTTTATATCTTGACAGTCTCAGTATAGCAATGAAAATACTAAAAAGCAGAATGGGAAAAATGCCACGTACTAAAATACCAATGTTAAGGTTTTCTGCACTAAACTTCTCACAAGCCCATCAGCTCCAGAGACTGTGATGTTCTTGTGTGGCCTGAATTCCCTGAGGTTAGTGGTTCCTGCCTACGAAGGATAGAGCTGTAAGTGGCCTTATCATTTACATTTGCATGTCACCATAGGACCCAGAAGCCCTAAATCAACTTTAGCATATTGTAGGAAAGTCTATGAAAGTTCCATTAGGCTTATGCTTTACCTTAATGAAAAGCTTTGATTTAAGATGAAAACTGTTTTGAAAGTCTTAGGTATTGGCAGCTTTTAATACAGCGGGACCTGTGAAAGCAGGAACCAGATATATTTGTTCCAGTCTGCAGCCTCAGTTCTGCCCTCTTCAAATACAAGGAAGCACAGTCAGCCCTAAATTTTAGGGACATTGTCCATAGTTCAGAATGCTCGGAAATCAGCAGTATACTGCTAATATGGAGTTAAATCTTAAGTAACTTCAGTTCCTACATGCATGAGATGTGTGCCCATGCTCGGTGTGTTGCAGTACTTAATCCCAAGGTGACCTCACTGCTGACTTTCCTCTCCTCCCTCTCCTTTCACTTCCTCTAGATTTCTTTTCTTCTGATTTATCTACATTAAATTAACAATCATAAGAAAGTAAAAATAATGACCCTTAAGAGATGTTTACAGTAACCAGAGTGACTCCCTCCATTCAAATATTTTTTTTTTTCTCTGTAGTCCACAAGATTTTCCCTTGGGATCACTGTAAGGTCCCTGTGCTGCCTCAGCGTCATCCGTGGAGCTTTGCTGTTCTGTGGGCTGGCCTTCAAGCTCAGCTGCTTTCCTTGGCAAATCCTGGTAGGAGAGGGAAGAGAACAATGCTTTCAACTGACACCAAATGAAAAGTACTCGCTTGCCATTTGCCTTATTTGTCAATAAATTGTAGTACAAAAGGGATAATTTAGAGAAATATCAATATACAGTTTATGATTTGAAGTTTGTTTCATGGAATGACCTGTTGATACACAGGCCTTGGCACCATCTGATGTCAAACAGCAGGCCATACCGAGAGGGGACTGGCTGCAGGCTTGCATTGGACATGTAGACCAAAAGGTTAACCAAAAGAAAAGAGTTTGGAGCAGGGTAATGTCTTACTCTTACGAATAACAGTATGCTGTAGAAATGTTCTACTTAGAGCAGCAAAGAGCAGAGCTCCAGGTAGAGGATGTATAACCTGGAACTTCTGTAAGAAAAAGCAAAGAACTGTGAGCATTGCCACCATGAAACGAAAGCCAGAATAAATTAGAAATAGGCGTCACTCACTGCATTTAAATGACCTGCACCACTAAATTTCAGTGTATTGTGATTGGATTAAAAAAAAAAAAACCACCCTGCAAAAAGGTCTGCACAATAAAAGCAAAATTATTAAGTGATGTAATAGGTAATTTAAACCAAATGTGAACCCCCTTCACTTCTGTTCCCTGACTGTGACAGGTAGGTGCTTGGTTTGGGAAGATGAGAGACTCATCAGTCTCCCGTATGAGACAACCCACAGGAACTTTAAATACCTCCTTAGCTGTCTCTCTTGCCATTCGTTAGGGAATGAAATAAGAAAAAAAAAAACACACACAAAAAAACCCCTACTTGTCAGCTGATTAAACGTAGAACTTGTCTTCCACAAATTTTTGCTGGTCTCCCTAATTAATACAGAAAAAGAGCTCTATGTTTAAATGTTTTTATTTTGTTTGCTGCAGTGTGATGTGAAGCTACTGATGCTGCCCCGAGCGAGCGATCGCAGGCTCTGAAAGGTGCGGGCTGACGCGCGTCAGCCTCTCTGGTGAGTGCACAGCAAGGACACCGCTTGGTGTCTGGAGTCATAAGGGCAGAGACAGCTGCGCCTGAGGTGTGTGACGTGTTCCTGCTTGACAGGGCTCCTGCGGACACCGAGCACAGGGAGACTGTCTTTACCCGCAGTTGGCCAACACGTTTTGAACCCACAAAAATTTTTAGGGATCGTGATTAACGCCAGTGACATGCATAAAGGTAAATCCTGAAATTATTGCAGCTGACCTAAGCTACTGTTCCTTTTCCTGTTCTGTTAATAAGCAGAATAATTCCATAGAACATACTTAATTGATTTCTGTTTTTGTTAACTTCTTAAACTGACTTAGAGCTGCTTCTGCCTTCCTGTTGACACTCATCAATGTTTCCAGGAGAGGCTCTGAGACAGGAACAGGTAAATGGTAGTATATTCATGAGAGAAACACACTTTGAAGTACAATACATTCCATTTATATGGTTCGACTTCTCTTGCCCTTACTGTAGCAAACCTGTGGACAGAAGAATGAAGCCGGGATGATTTGTGGGAGAGCGGGATCAGTCCTTGGAGTTTAACAGTTTCCAGCACAGACTGCTCTATTTTATTTTTTTACTGTGGGCATTGCTGGTTTTGAAGATGTGAACAGGACTGGTAGAAATTGAATGACTGGATAAAACAGATATAAAGCTGCCATTAAAATTGTGACAGCTTAGATTATTTGTAGTTACATGATCTGTTTATAGTACGTACTTTCATCTTCAAAGGCAGGAACAGGGTTGCAAACACAGTTACTCCTCTAACTTGAATCCTAGTCATTGTATCTTGGGAATGAAGGCATCAGTGGCAGCCTGTTAGCTTAGAATGCTCAAGCAGAATGTAAGACAGTGAAAGAAAAATGCTTAAAAGTTTTAATCTAAAATAATTCCAAGTATTATACTTCAAACTACAGTCTATAAAGAAAAAAAATTATTTTTTTTGGAACTATGGAACAACCTCCCTTAGTAAACATTATTTTTATTTTAATTTTTGATTATACTGGGAAGTGCTAAAAAATAATCCAAATGGGCAAGTATTCTGATGGTGAGGTCCCCAAAGAGAGTGGATGTGCAGGCAATGCCTGTTACTAAAGCATTATAACTTTGTTTAGGTGCATTTGAACTGCCCTGTCCTGGTTTTCTCGTGTCCAGAACATCAGGCAATAACATGGGAAAAATGACTGACCTCCAGACAGCTTGTTGTGGACATCACTGAAGAAATGAGACCTCCAAGAGCAATTTGTCTGAAAAGTTCTCATTTTAGGAAAAAGAAGGGCAAAAGGAAGACCCGCAAAACAGACTTGAGAAGAAGGGATGTCACAGGATCCCACGGGGACAGGTTTTGGTGCCCTGCAGCAGAAGGAGCTGAGCTCACCCATTATTCTTCCTTTTCCTGTTTGGTATCCTCTGTGTCAGAGCTCAGGAAGGTTTCATTCCTGCATCACTGGAGGGTGAGTGGATACACTGCTACCGAATTTATGGCCTTGTGTTGAGCTTCAGAGCTTTGGCAGCAATTAACAGAGGTTTTCATTACGTGATTTTAGTTCTAAAGACAGGACGTGCAGCCAAGAGCTAAAATACACAGAGCATCTGTAATATACTCAGTAATGCACAGAACATGCAGAATCAGCCGATGCATACATTGCAGCTCTGTCTGCTTGCAAGAGGAAAATACCCTTTTTGTAGGTGTAGGAAATGGATATTATCCAGGAACGTTTGCCTTGCAGAACAGGATAGAGGTTCCATGACAGAAATAATGCTGACATTTTTTTTAAACTACTTTTTGAGATTTTTCACTTCTGTATCTATATAGGAGAAATAAAAGAGCTTGAAAAGGAAAAATCATGGATGTCAGCAATGTACTTAGGTCTGTTAAGGTGTAAGAGGCACTCATTGAAATAATGTGGTTGGCAATTGTACACAGGATGATAATGGCAATACTCGTCCCAATGAAAAAAAATAAGAAAAAAAGGCAAACAAAACATTTTAATGACTGCTAGCTCAAATAAATATAGCAAATAATAAGTAACAGCTCTAAGTGCTGAAAGCAAAACTTTCAGATTTCATATAGTTAAAGACTGTTGACTAAATATTCAATGATTTATTCAAGATATTTTTACATTATTGAAATGGAGTCCTAGTTACACAAAGCCATATGGTTGAAATTAAGAAATGACTCATTTTGGAGATACACTTTCAAGTCATGTAAATAAACCCTGTTTTTTTCTCAGGTATTTGTCATATATGTGTAAGTACATCAAAAACACGCTTTGGGTGTATATTAAATGATTATTTTTTTTACCTCTAAAAGGTGTCCCTGATATCATATAAGGGTGCCTGTCTTTAACTGGGTGTTGTGTAGATACGTGCAGCAGGAAATGGTGGATTCAAGGTGAAATGAACACCCCTGTTGTGGTGTGGGGCACAGGAGGGGCAGGAGCTGCTGTCGAAGGGATCCAGCCCGGGGTTAGTCCTCCCGGGTTTGTATATTGTCTGTGTTGGGCTGCTGGGTCCTTGGACGGGGTGGGAAGGGACGGCTAAAACACCGAACCAACAGAAACTGAAGCATCACGGCCCCTTCCCCTGAAACAATACCCGATCCCAAAAGAAGATGTACAGACCATCATCTGGATATTGCATGGTTTACGTGACATCAAAGGGGACACTTCACGCACCAATGTGCCAGCAAGGCCCGAGAGAAACCAAAGGGGACTTGGGGCCTTACAGCCGTGCGGTGAGTGGGGTCATGTCTGCCCTCGCCCCACTGGTTCCTTCCTCCCAGAAGTTGATGCAAAGGTGCCACAGGGGTGTAAGTGGCTCTCAGTACTGGGGACTTCCCGGGGGGGTTGCTCTATCCCCTCAAAGGAGAGGGACACCCAAAGGAAAACTGCATTCACTTGGAAAGAGCACAGTATTTTTGGACATGATCACCCCAAGGCTTTTGTGACTCCCTGTCCGTTTTCTGTCATCAGTTGAAGTGTTAAAAGGACTGAACACCGAGGACAAGTGGTGGGGCCAAGATGTCATTTAATTATGGCAGAAACAAGCGACTTTTGAATGTACCAAGCAAGTTCTTCAAGTGGTAGAGAAAATGGGGCTTAAAGCAAATGGTGCCAAAGCACAACCTTTTACACAGAGGTGGAATTTCTAGGTACCAGGCTGTGTCCTACTGGGTGCGGAATTACCTTCACCAAGGAAATTATTCATTCATTTAACTCCTGCTCACCACAGGAAAACTGCAGACATTTTTAGGGCTTATAGGTTTTTGTAAGGAATTTTTGCCAGATTACAGTGTTATAGCAAATCTGCAAAATTTTGCTGCAAAGAACATGAAACTGGTTGTGGGGAGAAGAAGAGGCTAACACTTGGAAGAAAATTATTATTTCTGTAAGAGTCAGAAGAATTGGGAAACACCATCATTGGTCTCTACATGACATTAAGAAATTGCCTCAGGGTATGCAAGTGGCTGCCATTTCAGTGTACAGTGTGAGGGACATGGTCAGAATTATTCACCACAAAGGGAATTAGTGATGCCAAACAGGTTAAATGACAAAATGGGACATTTTGGGCTCTTCATGCATTGCTGGGAATACAGCTTTTGAGGGTGTGGAACGTGAAAAAAATAGCAGACGCATCTGCAAACCCCCTCCAAGGGGCAGTGGGGCTGTTAACAAAGGGAGGATTGGCTGCCGGACAAGTACTGGTCTGTGGCAACTCTGGGAACTGAACCCATTAAAGTCACAAAAGAGTTAATTCAGTCTGTATGACCCAAGAGTCCATAACGTGAGATGCTGCATCTGTGCCAGTACAATTAGCCCTCAGCGAACACCTTTCACATACTACACGAGACATCGCTCTGTGTCTGTGGCCACCAGCAATATGGGGTCACAACTCACCGTGCGCCATAAAATCCCGACGGGTGTTCAGGGACACATCCAGGGAAGGATGGACACAAGGGGTTTGCTGGCAAAGAAGGGGGGAAACAGGACAGGGACAATTTTTACAAATGGGGCTGGGGGTTCACACATACGGGACTGGGTAACACACCGAGAAATCTATACACCAAATGGATCGCAATTCATAATAAAACCCCCACAGAATCAGGTTTGAGTAATCTGGGTAAGGGTGGGAAATCTATGGGGGAGAAGCCCTTATGACCCCTTGAAGGTTCCTGTACCAAACCAGTATGTGCTGGGGAATGGTTTTCATTTGGACAGTGGCTTTGCTGGGAGGGGAAAGCTACCCTCCTCCGGGAAAGCACGCCTGTTAGGCAAACACAGCTGATAGATAAGCGTGTGGCTCCTTGGGCTCCTTTAAAATGAGGCCGGGTCCCCTGTTCCTGCTGTGCCACGCTGCACAACACCCACCTCCTCCATCCTGGCAAAGTCTGGATGCACACAAAAACCAGGAGCTCTTTGGGCTCAGCCGTAGGTCTCCAGTTCCAGCCTTGCTTTGTGGTAACACGGCCTTCAACTTTACAATGAATATTGCACAAGAAGCAAAGATCACATTTATTGTGGTTGGTGATGTATTGTATATTGTGATCAATGAAGGCCCTAGTGGCCTTACAGAACTGAGAACAAAAATATTAATAGACATAGTACTGCAGTTTCAACTGCTCTTTATAGTTATTGAATAAGAAAGATCAGACAGATAAATTATAGTTAATCTATTACCACGCAGAATTGGTACATCTCTCAGCTAACAGCACGTCTCTCCAAAATTGTGAAAGACAAATGTGATGGACAGACCAGAAATACTTTTACAATAGTGAATAGTTATATTTGTATGCTCCCGGACAAAGAATCTTGCAATCATTTACAACAGAATTTTGTATTTGGTGGCTTTGTGTCTTGTATCTGGCTTGGCTTACCTTCAGGAAGGTTACATGAATCTCTTGGTTCAGCCCTTCTAGCTGGTGACTCTAATGCTAGGTCTTGGGGAGCAGATGCTTCCTGACTGACTGTGTTCTTCTTGCACTTGGTCTGGAACTTCAGTGAGGTTATTCTTCTTTTTGGGAGCTTTAGTCTCTTCAGTAACAATAACAACTTCTTCACGGACAACATCTCTAGGTGCTTCATGCATCTTGATGAAACGCTGAAGTACTTCAATGTCTGTGTAATGAAACAGAGGAGTGACTGGAATCAAGCTGTGGATAGAAAGGTTGTTTTTACCAGAAACCACCAAGGTTACACTCTGCCTGGCATTGCCCCTCTCTGACTCAGAACAGTAAACCCAGGCATCTGTTTGTTACAGGTGGCAATTTGGGCTCCCTGGAAGTCTTCTGAGCTCTCCCATTTAGGGAGTACAGTGCAGGAATCCTCCTCTTTTCTCAGGAAGCAGCTTGGGTTTTCTTTAGGGGAAAACCTACTCCCAGAAGTTCCTGCTGCCCTCCTACGTGATCTGTGTTGGTGGTCCTGGCGTCCACTTCTTTCCTGAAAATCACCACCTCTCTGCCTCTGTCAGTGTGATGCCTTGCTGTGCGCAGGCTGGGACCGACCTGGGTCCCACACACACACTCTGGGGCTGCCTGCACCAACGGGCCTGAAATACGTGAGCGGAACCTGCAAACCTCTTCTCTCCCCAGCCCAGATTTCAGTCGGCCATTAAGAAGTAAAGCAAAGATACTCTGTCCTACCCGTTAATCAACACGCCTTTCTCCAGAGTGCCTATTTCCCAAATTACAGGAATCTGCACGTGGAATTTTCCAGTTACCTGTCCTCAAGGAGTCAGGACATGGCAGAGTGAAAATCTCATCTTTCTTGTTTCCATAGGAACGGGATTTTTTTGCATCCTGCATGCGAAGGTAGGATGACAGGAGATCTTCCCTCTTTGGTCTTTTGGTGGGCTGCTTCTTCTGGCAGCAGCATCTTGCTGGTTCATGTTCTTCCACTGGGGTGATTCTTGTTGTGCGCCGGATGGTTTCTTCTGTGTATTTCTCACCTTCCAAAATGCCACAAAACAACTAGTAACTATTAATTTGAAAACGAGAGTTGACTGAAAACAGCATGAAGAATGGCCAAGGGAAAGCCTTGTCAATATTTCCCAAGAAACAAGGCCTTTATCGGTGAGATCTTGGCGATCCCTGCGCTCCCATCAGTTGAGTGCTGGATGCCCAGGCCAACTGTGACGTCTGCCTGGACAGAGCAGTTACGACATAAGTGTCTAAAAATTAAGTACACATTCAACAGAACATCAGCAAATACCAGGTAGTAAAGCTTATTGAGAAACTTACCCGTGTTCATCTTCTGCATGCAACCAGAAGTGGGTTGGTTGTTGGGCATGTGAGCACGCAAGCCTTCTGTGTCAGGAGGATCAACAGTTTTTTGTGGTGCTGACCCCAACAACTCCTATTTCACTGTCTCTGCTTTCTTAAACCTTTGTTTCTAAACTGTTTAGTAACAGGGCACTGCTGGGTAAGATAGAAGATTTGTCCCCTTTTCTTCTTCATGACAAGCTGATCACGAACTGTGGAGGAACTGGAAGTAGATGCTGTATTTATTGTTGGCTGAAACAAAACCAAAAGCAACTGCTTCACACCTGCAGAGTTTGCGGATCCTGATTGTGGCCTAATTGCTCGCTTGGTGAGATAAGCAGAAATGGTATGTTGAAATTTAACATGTCCACATAAGGCTATAAATAGAAACACACACTGTGGGCCAATGACAGGAACACATATTGTGATGTACTTCCTCTGTGGACTTTCAAGTCAAGCTTAACCTGTTTGCAATGACCTACAGCTCACCCAGAATAAACTGAGACTCTCAGAAAAGGAATCGACAGGTTCACCTCAGCTTTTAGTAACCAACAATCATTTTGACCAACTCATTGCAGTACTTTGAGGTGGAAACAAGTAGCAAGGTTCCCTTGTAGAAAACGAGTGCAACAAGACTTGGTGCAAGATCTGGGGAAAATCTTCTTAACCAATCTCGTAACCAATTGGCTTCACACCCTGGGGTCACTGCCACAAAGGAATGGCAGGTGTGAGACGCTGGTTTGTTGCTCTGGGCCCCCTGTGGTCTGGGCAGCACCCTGGCCACCCGTGTCTGCCTGAGCGGGGGCTCTGCCAGTCGTGGCCAGTGCAGAGCGTGAGTGTCACCCTGTCCCACTGGCACACACGCCACCCCCACAGCAACACCCACTTCTCCCTTACAAACCTCCACAGTCTCTCTTTCCCCAACGCTCAGAAGCAGAGTTTCAGACTCACATAAGAACAGATGTATTGGGGCAAACCTCAACACCTCCAACAATGGCCAAACCCAGCGTCTAATGCCTCAGGCAACCACCGTATTCCCTCCCAAAGCACCCTTGTGGTTCAGAGGTGCACGTTGAGGACTCCCCAGCAGACTGGACCAGCTTTCCCAGTACTGCTGTATCCTTTCTGATACAAGGGGACCTAAACAGCCCACAGGCAGGAACACTCAATTTTTTTTCATAATGACAGAATACTTCCAGCAGTCTTTTCTATTTCTTCTCTAATAATTTCTAACATTCAAATTCCTCTTAACAACAAGCCGGTGCTTCATGGGGGCTCATTACTGAATAGTAATGATCATAAGACCCTACCATATTGTTTTTCTTTTCCTTTCACCAACAGCAAATTGCATCTGCCAAGTGCAGTCAGCAAGTTTTCTGAAGGTCTTCTGTAGCGTTTTATTACCAACCTTTGTTTTTACAGACCTGAAAAGCTTACTTATTAGGCTTTTTTTGCTGTTGGTGCTGTTTCACTCTTCACTGCCGAGATCAGGTGAGCACATCAAACACCACAGCACCACGAGTGTGACACATCTGGAGCACTGGGGCACACAGTTATGGGTTCTCCAGTATAAGACAGACAGGGACATACTGGAACAACTCCAGCAAAGTGCCTCCACAGTTATTAAGAGAGTGGAGCATCTGAAACACAATGAGAGGGGGAGACTTGGGACTGTTCAGCCAACTAAAAAAGGCTCAGGGAGCATCTTAGAAGCATGTATAAATACTGGACAGGAGGGTGTAAGGGAGAGGGAGCCAGGCTCCTCCGGGATCCAGTGACAGGACAAGAGGCAATGGGCACAAAATGAGAAAAGGGAATGTTGTTTAAATACAAGAAAAAAACATTTCAGTAAAAAAGAAGGATCAAACTCTGGAACAAGCTGCTGAGAGGGGCTGTGGAGTCTCCAGCTTTGGAGATGCCCAAAAGCCAAGCGGACCCAGTCCTGACAAACCTCCTGTGGCTGATCCCGCTCCATGCAACGGCATTGAACTTTGGGATCTCCAGAAGTGCCTTCCTGCCTCAAATATTCCATGATTCTATGAGCTTTACAAAAATTGCTGTACAGCAGATTATTTATGTTTATGTTATCAGCCTGAACAATGTAAAGTGCCAAGTGTAAATGCAATGAAAAAACAGGCCAAAGGCCATGTCACTATCAGCAGCACAAATTCCAAGTTTATTACAGATCCACAGTGAGACAATCCTCCTCCTGAGCCTCTACAGCAGCAGTCTGTTAATTTTGCAATCCTAGTTTCCTCTCACCAAGCCTAAATAATGGAGCAAATGATGAAGTCTGCAAATACTTTAAAAAAAAGCCCAAATCAAAACAAAGCAAAAAAGTCCCCATACAACTCTGTCAAATGACTGCACATTACAGACTTTCAAGGGGGTTTTACAGTTAGTGCATGAAAACACTATCCAATGAATACAGGCACACAGAAATAATCTGAAAGGGAGACTCACTGATTTTACTGACCCGCAGCGCATGAAATAGAGTAAAACCAAGTGCTGTGCTTAACAGGGGCTAATTTCACAATATCCAGGAGGTCTATTTTCCTTAAAATTCAACTTACCACGTCCACTTGCCAGATTATTAATACCAGTTCACAGCAACGTACCAGCATTATGCAAGGCTACAGCCAAAAATACACACCTTTAGTAAAGCATGTTAAATTATATCAAGTCATTAAATGTATATATGATGTTAATAAACAAGTATATTTTCTAGCTGGGAAATATCTTCCCCGGGTGTGATTGAAGGTTTGACTGAAGAATCTGGATTGCATAAAGCATCTGCAGTAGAAGATGTGTAGTCTGGCTGGTTCAGCAGCGTAGCTGCGCAACATTTGCTCAAATCTCTGAATACCTGTAGAAAGGCAATATAGAGGAAAATACTGACTGGGCATATGGAAAAAAATTCACCATGAGAGTAATTAACCACTGAAACAGGTTCCTCGTGAAGGTTCTGTAATCTTCACCTTTAGACAATCTCAAAACTTGACTCAGCAACCTGTGGTCTGACTTGGAAACTGGCCCTACCTTCAGCTGGAGGCTGTACTAGATAACCCAAGAATTGCCTTTCAATTTCCATTTTTCTAGTCCTCTATACACTTTACAAACATCCCCTTTGTTGACAGTATAAAGCACTCATTCAAAGTGAAGCATTTTACAGCTGAGATGGATACATTTCTCATATCCAACATGAGCCATGTGAAAACAAGGGGTAGTGGGGAATTCCCAAGTTATAAAGCATAACTTGAAAGAGCAAAAATCCTTCCACGTAAAATTTGATTCCTTTACCTCTGACAGAGTAAAAAATAAATCTCAAAATTACATTCTGAAAGCTTTAGAGGTTTAACATAACCCAGCAAAAGTGCTTTGTAACCTATGCTCTGGGTCAATCTAATATCTCTTACTTCATACAAACTCCAAATATGCCCCTCACAAGCCAAGAGTGAAAATTGGGTTTCAACTCATTATTTATAAGGTTAATGGTTCTTAAAACTTGCATGCCACTACATGCTATATTAGAAGTAAAACCCACTTACACAAGTAGATCTTATCTACAGAATTGGAGAAAACCAGTCTAAACCATCCAGGTTTCTAACAATAAAACGCTCTTCCAGGACTAATCTGGAGGTTTTTATCAAGGAGCTTCTGCCATAATTCAAGTTCAGCTTCAAATGTCTCTGATTTTAGGAACTAAAAGAAAAAAATATTTTTTTATTAAAGGTTGAACAACTACTGCATAAATTCATTGAAAGCGTTTTCCAGGAGTTGTGGTAACAACATGCATAAGTAGTTTTTACACTTCCAAGTTTTACATATGTATTCCCACCCTTTTTCAAACTTCTTACATACTTATCTGAAGTCTGCCCACACATAAAGTCCTCCTGAACTTTGGAGCACAGGTATTCCAACATCTGCGAGCCCATCCACAAGAATATTCTGCGCTTCTTTAAGTTGCTTTTTGTTGGTGGGAAAAAACGCATTATCCAACCAATCTATGAAAGCAAGAAAAATGCAATTGTTTTATTTCCACCCGCAATGGAAAAATAAAACAGTTCACCAGAAACACTCCTAGTGTGGCTAACCTCTGTCCCTAAGGAATTGACTGAGAATGTGCTGAACAGGTCCAGGACAGCTATGGAAGACAGCCAGCTGATTCACAGCTTTCTGAATTTCACCGTTTCTGGTGTACAACACTCCAATTCTGACACCGCTCACACCTAAATCCTTGGAGGACAAAAAGAAGAGAGTGAGGTGCAATTTTTACTTTATGTTTGCACTTTGTTAAGCCACCACATCTAGAGTCACTGTGATGCAGAGGATGAAAAAAACCTTCTGGACTAAATTGTCCAAGTTGCCAAATGGAGTCCCAAGAGTGATAAAAAATGACCAGTAACTTCTAAACAACCCTGTGACGTTTACATTTTACACTACCAAAGAAGAAAATAAATTAATAAAGAAAGAGAAACTGAGCATGGCACCTATTACACAAATTATGTCAGAATACCTCAATGAATTTTTGTGCAGAAATATCTTAAAATAAAACAGAAATGGTATTTTCACCTACCTTGCTAAAACCCTACATAAAATGTGTCTGCTCTGGATCCAGTAAACTGAATGAGAAAAGAGGAAGACAAGAGTGGTTGCTATAGAAGAATGAGTTATGCATGTTAGAAAAATGTTTAAATTGGTAAAATTGTACTAATTTTTAGTGAAACTCGTATATAATCTTTAAAATGACATGACATTTTTTGCAGAGACGTTTTAACAAGAACTCCTGGGTGTGTGCTGAGGCACCAAGTCACACAAAACAAATTCCAGGAAGGGTCAGCCCAAAGACGTCACAGCCCAGTTAAAATCCCAGATTCTCACTGCACAGTTAGTGCTCACACCCGCATTAAAACAAAAGCAGTATTTCCATCAGTGGTGATCAACTGCTCTTGTACTTGACAGAGCAGGACTCTTTGCCCACCTATGCTGCGTTTCAGGCTGGGAAGGGAGACGTGAACATTTTAGCGTGTGCATCTACACAGTGAGGTGACACTAAACAGCATACACCTTGGCGTGCCGCTGCAGATGACGGCTTATTCTCCTTTGCGTAACTCCGCATAAATAGGGCCAAGGCCAGAAATTTCCTTCTTTGACCTAATGCAGCTCACTGAACTTTCACAATAACAAAAATATTTTTTTTAGGCTTAACTTACGGTTAATCATCTCATATGGGTGAGGCAACACCCAGTCACTCACTGAGTTTGGTTGGACTTGGAAATTTCCCATTGGCATGAAATTTATGCAGTTATACAAAGACAATCATGTACTTTTGGGGACAGACGTTTTATTAGTACATATCAACAGGTTTAAATATTCTTGAAATATTTAGCCTTTCTATCAGCCCAACAGCATGCTCATGAGGAGGGAGACTCATGGCAGAAGGTAACTTGCACAACCTTGGGTAACTTCAGCAGCGTTACGGTGAGAACCTCATGCTCAGGCTATGCAACAGGGAACGACAGGGGAAAGCAAAGTGGCAAAATGACTAAGGGCTCTGTCAATTTTTATAGCTATTACTGTATCATACACACATAAGCTGGAAGCAAGAGATCTGCCATTTAAAGCCCTCTATGAAGAAGATCTCTTGTATTAATGAGTCTCATGTTGCAAAGACTCAGAAATGAGTTTGTTTGAACTACACCCGTCACACTAGAGAACCAGAAGTTTGGAAAGAAATGGCATGGATTCTATTTAGGATTAAATATCTTCTAATCCCTGCTGAGAAATCAGCTACCAATCTAAGCTAAAAACACCGGTGAAGGTGGTATTGTCATAAACAGACAGCATATAGATCTCATCCATTATTACATGCAGTTCATATCTACAAATAGAATACAGGCATATCAATATATTTTAAAGAAACTTCTTTGCATATATATCTATGTATAATTTCAACTACTGCCGTAGCAAAGTATCCCTAAACACACCTCTTTGCTATTATACTCTTCCTACAAATTTTACACAAAGAGGTCACAAGGTGAGCACTTGTGCACCACCAACTTCTATTTAGACATATCCTGTATTTCGCAGCAGCAGTAACATTCCATATATCTGAAACAAAATCCAAACGCATGCTCAATCCAGTGGTTCTCTAGAATATGTATGGTCCCACTCAACTCTTATTTAAAATTTAAAATGAGCACAGCCATGTATTATAAACTTCTTTACCCTGAAAGATTTCTTCAGTGAGACTTGAAGTTAAATGCAGATGTTGGATTACAAAAAGGACTTGTCATGCACTTAAGACAACTCTCCTACGCACTCCTGCTGTGAAAGCCACAGTAAGCTATAAGCTTCGTTATCATGCTTGATACCAACAAGCCATGCACGTATTTCTAAATATTGAAAAAAACTGCAGACTGGTTTTAAACAAGTAGTGGAGGCACCCTCTTCGAAGTAACCCACATTTAATTTGACTGTTTAGTTCTACAATTTGTTTAAAATAAAGTTTGTTTTCAAAACAGTTTTTACATTAAAAATAAAATTGTTTCTAATTCTTATCCTCTAACATTACTTTAGTACCAGCTTGTTGGTTGATCCTGAAACCCACGGGGCATGCTGAGAAAAGATACATTTGCCTTTTTAAAAACGTGGTAACTGGAAGTAGCAGATTGAATTCTACCAACCTCCACTGCTGTTTCCATGAAAAGGAAATCATACCAAAAAGGCAGGAATGCTGTGTTATTCCATTTCAAATTTAAATAAGCCAGCAGTGGCCTTTGGTAATTAATGAGCAATTCATACAAAACCGCTCTATTTAATGTTGTCAGAAATGAAGCATTATTAGCATTCAAACTGTGTACAGGATTTTGCAGTCATTCTTTGGCAGAAGCTCACTGAAATAAGAAAGGAATATACCTTTTCCTAAAAAAAATATAGATGCTTTTCAAAAGAAAGTGTTTTTTCTCCATCAGTACCCAAGGGGTTCAAGAGACTGGTAGAGCTTAGAGCATGAACTCGGAGCTGGTTAAGGATAAAAGAAGTGGAACGAGGATGAGATATTTCAGAGGCATCTTCTTTTGATGAAAAGGGATTTGCCTGCACATCTCAGGCTCAGTAATTACAGAAGATTTGACAGAACTTCAGACCATTGACTTACACCTTGCCAATTCAGTTGCTTCCCCCCAACAGCAAATGTTAAGATTTTCTTATTTTGATAATGTCTCAAATGGTTATGCAGACCATGTTTATTACTGCTAAAGACAGACAATCACCTGCTGTCATTTTCCGAGTCATGCATTAGAGTGGGTTAACAAAGAAACAGTCAGGCAAGTAAAAAGCTTCATAAGTTTAAACCACACATAAAAGAAAAAACAAAATCCCAACAGTATTTCATTCAGAAAGATATTGCTGGATCCTGGGTTAGGCAATTTGTTCTAGTGCTCCCAGAAAGGCCAAGGAAATAGGGCAGTGACACAAGAAACACGATTCAGGACCCCGTCCGCACCTCCTCCCAGCACGCCCAAGCAAAGAACAAGCAATTGCCAAAGGCCATTTTTCATCACTGCTCCATCACATGAACAGAAAACAAAATACCAAAGAAATAGCGCTAGGGCTCAAACCTGTGTGCAAACTCGAGGCATTCTCTCAGTACCTGTGCGGGGTAAACATCCCCTAACAGATTGAGGGGGTTGATGAGGATTAATGGATGCCCTGGAAAAACTGATAGTTGGAGACACCAACAGCCTTGAACACACGACTAGGGAGGATCCAGCAAGGAAGTCTGTTAACCCTTCAGTCAAAAGCAGCTTTTGAAAATTATTTAATTTAATAGTTTATCAGTAAATGAAAATCCATTTGAAACACCCATTGATATCAACAGGCAAGATTATGGTGTTGTGGAGATCATCTACCTGCTTTATCTCACAGCGGCCGATACGACACTGCTGCTGGACACTGGAGGAAGGCCACATACCTGGGAGTACTACAAAAGTCCTACCAGCTGCTAAAGGATACAGAGGAAGAATTTTTCATGCTTAATTTCTATTAATCTGACTTAGACTTGTGACCTGAATACCAGTTAAATGATTTAGCATTTCTTTTCCAGCCACCGGCTGAGCATCTGGAAGTATTTTATCCTGGGTCTCCCTGCTGCATCTCTAGAACAGCACATCAAGCCTTAGTCAATAGACTTTTATTTCAGTGTACCTGTAACAGATTGTTACCCTACTTTAGACGTGGGAAAGCTGAAGCAATTGTGCCTTAGAACACGATTTTGTACCATTCCAACCCTGTTGTGCATACGCTAATGAAATAGGAGAAGTAATCTGGTATAGGACTTGCTAAAAAACCAAAACGGACTATAGAACTAATGTCTCAAAATTTGTATCTGAGGCCAAATGGGGTATTAGTTAATAAATGCTAAACTGTTTGCGTATTACAGCAGCTTGCACTGAGGTCAAACATGCCATCATCGGGACCAAGTTGCCATCTCCCTTGTGCTTCCAGTGCAAACTATTTCACTTCACCCACAGCTACACTTGATGCCACCACCCTGCTAGCAGACGGGCCGGGGCGAGGGAGACTCTCCAGCCCCTGGGATGAGCCCTGCGGGAGGAAGGCTCTGCCAAACCCCCCCACAGTCCCTCAGGAGCAGGTCATTCCCAAAGGATGCCCCTGAGAGCAAAGTGAGTTCCTACCAGGCATTTGACGCTGACAAATTGTAATCCCCTCTCCCCACTGCACTCCACGGGGCTGATGCTGCCGAACTCCTGGAAGGAAGGCTGCT
Organism: Calidris pygmaea; assembly: GCA_003697955.1. Classification (NCBI taxonomy): domain Eukaryota; kingdom Metazoa; phylum Chordata; class Aves; order Charadriiformes; family Scolopacidae; genus Calidris; species Calidris pygmaea. The sequence goes on from QJSC01001656.1 coordinate 262,924, forward strand.
TTTCTGCTGGTCTCTCCCAGGCCCCTGCATCGCTCCCTGCTTGAGGATCGCTGTCTTCTCTCCTGCCTGGATACATCAGCTTAGGAGGTACCAAATAATAAACAGTCAGATCCTCATGCAATAATGCAGCATGTACATATTTTGCTATCTTCGTAATAACGAGGAGTTATGAAATAAATTAGGCAATAAGTAAAATGATAAATTAGATTAATAATATTACTAGTCAACTATATAGTTTCATATTATATATATACACAACTACAGATAAATAGACAGCAGTAAACTCTATAATCATATGGTCACTATAATGAGTTCTTCTAATTATTGACATACCATGCTACATGTCAATAAATGAAATAACAAATTGGAACATGTAGTGGGACCAACATAATCAAACATTTACGATCAGCCTGAGGAAGGCTCCTGCTACTAATGTGCCTGAAGAAGAGATCACAGAGGCCTCGGCATCCTGTCTGATCACAGAGAGGTAACAATGTCCAACAGCCCAAAGCGATGCAGGTGTGAAAAGGCACATCATGGCTATGGAAGACCACCAAAAAAAAAAAAAAAAAAAAAAAAAAAAAAAAAAAAAATCAATGTTTTCTAATAACCTCAGGAAGGTGAGTATTAGGAATGGAGGATTAATGAAAAACCAGCCAAGCAAAACCCCCCCAGTAGTGGCAAAACATTGTGAAAGGTGGGGACAGACTCATGGGAAACATCTCTAGCTTTCCTCTTTTCCCGTCCCTTCCTTCTTTCCCCTGCTGTTAAGACCTGCTTATCTATCCACCAGCCAGGGAAGGCAACTCTTTAACAGTCTTCAGTAAGACAGTGGTTATGAATAATTTCAGGATGCAACATTAGAAAGCTCCCAAACATCAGAGATGTTTTTGAACAGAGGGGGATAAGAAGATACAGTTGTGAAATGCAACTTGAGATTCTTCTGAATAATAAACAGTGGCAGAAACCAAGATGCAATTACCTTGGTTTGTCTCAATATATTTTTTTTGCTAGCTGTTCTGGAAGTATTAGATGAGTTGCTAATGGCTCTGTAAGTATTACGTTAGTTGCCTACCAATGAACACATGGAGTGCCACCCTTCTCCAACACCTCTCCGAAGGCCACTAGAGAATGCTGATATAGCATTTTTAAAAAACATTTCCACCATTTGATATTACAGTTTATTCAAATGGAATCTATTTGCTATGAGGAAATAAACAGGGATAGGAAATAAACGTGAGGTTTTGGCAACTATATGTTGATAAAAAACAAAATTCAGAATTTTATGTGATAAACAACTGGACAGAATGTAACCAATATTCTCTCAAAAATTTAATATCAATCTGAAGGAAGACAATTTTCTTCAAAATAAAATGTGACATAATTTTACAGCATGTAAGTTTAAAAGAAACTTATCTTCAACTGCTGCATTAATAAATCCATATGAATATAAATAATCTGATTTAATCACATTAGTAATTTCCAGTCACAGTTTAGCAATTACAAGCCAATACACAAGATACTAAGCTAGAGTCATTTTTTGTCCTGGTTTGAATGTGGAGCCAACTTGTCCTTTCCTCTTCTTGGGATTCTGAAAATTATCATACCTGGAAACAGAGAAAGATATCAGCAAATTCTTAAAATGCCTTTGTTTGCATACGCCTCTTCAGAGACACAGGAATGCAACACAGAACTACAGGCGTTTACATATATTTTTATGCGAAGGGAGAGTGCATGTCTCCTCAGACCTGGAGGATTTTTCACCCACAAACCTGAGAGAGCTCTCTGGCCCGCTGCTGCTTTATTTTTCGTTTTCCCTTTTTGGGGCTGGGGGGAGGGCAGATGGGGCAAGGAACCGAAGTGGACAGGACAGTACAGGCTCCTGGGAAGCATCTCTCATTCTCCTCCTTTCCTGTCCCTTCCTTCTCTCTTCCCCATGCTGGGTAAGACCTGCTTATCCATGTATCAGCTGAGGAAGAGAACTCCTAAAAATCTTCATGTCAGAAAACCCCGCTGGTGAGATCAAAGAACATCCTGGTGCCAGGTTCCAGCTTTTTCACTCCGGTATTTTCCAAGTCTAAGGAGACACAGTCTCCTTTTCTGCAGATTATTGCCTTTTCCCCAAAACAGCAGCTACAAAGACCCCTATGGAGAGTCAAACCCAGCAGCTTGAGAACATGAGGAGCTACTGCTCAGTGGGAGCACGACGGACCTCACTCTACGTCTCAGAATCTGTGCCTCTTTGTACTGGTACAGCTCTGAACATAATACAAGAGTTTTCTGGTCTGTGATTAGAATTTCTAAGTCCCACATTAATAAAAACAATAGCAGACAATGCATTGGTGAAATACTTTGTATGTAATTTAGTATTTCTGAAAAAAATTGCTGTCAGAAGTCATTCAACTCTGCCATTCTCCACATTAAATAACTATTGTATTTCTGATGAATAAGAAATGTGAAAAGACCAAATCTTCACTGAATACACAATTACAAAAATTAAAAATACTTACAGTTCAGTAAAATGCTTCCAGTCATCTTGGCTAATGGATGGTCTTATACCCTCAAGTGCAGTCATCAGATGGGACTGGGTAATAATTAAAGTGTTCTTGGCAAGCACTGACTGATTAAGGGTGCTGTCCTCCTTGAAAACAGAGCCATGAACAATGAAAAATTACCACAGAAACAAAGACATAGCGCCATGAATATCAGTAACTCTGAAACTTCATCATTAGATGTGCAAACAAATGCATTACAAATACAATCATAAGTCCTCCACCCCCCTCCAATATTAATAACACAGAATAGCTACTTAGTTATATGAATTCTAACATCTGGCTTACTTCTCCTCAAACGAGGTATCATTTATCTTTGCTATTTTTGATATATTTAATATTATTGCAGAAATTATTTTTTGAAATTTGAAGAAGTGTGGGAAAACAACAGAAAAGTGTTAAGACTAAATAACTGAAAGAACTGCCATACTCCACTCTTGGTTCTGTAGTTGGCTTTGACAGCACTGATTTCTGTCCTCAGGTGCTCTATTTGCTGCTCCTGGTTATTTTCCAGAGAGTCTTCTTGAGAAGCTGCTCTAAGCACTGAAGGCTGTGATGATGCTATGTCCCTCTGAGTCACGCTGGTGAAATCGTGAGATATGGAGTTTGGTCCAGACAAACACAAAGAGCTCTAAATTGACCACAAGGAGAAATACATTAACTCATTATGGACCCACAAGAGCAATGCCACCATTCAGATTTAGCCCACAATTCAGTATAAGCTTGTCCCCGCTGGCAAAAAGAGCACTTCCTCTTAAAAATATATCACATACATAACTTTTTGAACAGAAAGATGTAGGCTAATTTGCCAAGGCTTTTAGAGAAAAGTACGTATTTGAAAATTAAGTGTTTCATGTTTGGAAAAAAATCTGAGTATTTTTGCAACGGCCTATCTCAGAATAAAAGTGTGCTAAGTCCATTGTCTTATTTATGTATGAAAATCAGCAGTTCTGAAAGTGGTTTTATGTAGTTAGTTTTGGAATGACTTATAATTTAAATGCTTATCACCTTCAAATTTTCTGTGCACTTGTTAAAATATGCAACTTTGAAGTTCAACAACTTAAGGACTTTGATCTCTTAGTTGCCTTGCTGAAGAACCTCAACAGTCAAAGGAAAACCGAAGTCTCCAAATGTACATTAATTGAGCACTATCACTATAATGCAAGATAAAACAAACAAAAGCACCTTAGTAGTCAGTAATTTGTTATCCGGTGTCAAGATGAGTTACTTGTGGCTTTAACAATCGATGCAAGACAGTTCTGGAAACCAGAGTCTAACAACTTTGGTAATTACTAGTAATAGCAGTTCTACAACAGGTCTTGGCAATGAACGTCCGTGGTGGCCCACCAGCTCTGAAGTCACCCGTTCACCAGAGACTTCAGTGAACGGGTCTCTGGTTCAGAGACCCAGAGACCCAGAGGCAGCACGTTCTGTTGTGCCGAGCTGGAGCCAAGCTGGTCCCTGTGCAGGCGATGGGCTGCCAACAGCACATCCCTCTGGGTGAGCGGGAGAGAGAAGGGGCTGCTTTCCTCAATGGATACTGCAACAGCAGCAATCCTGCTCCTGGAGAACACTGGCAGAAGCTAAGGTTTACTTTTGTTGTCTGCACAATCCCATGGTCAGATTATTCCATTAATCCACACCCTACTGGAAGCTGAAAAATATTTGTTGGTTCTTAAGATTATGACTTAATTCTTGAAAGCTGGGTGGTCATTTAATAATAAAACTAAGTTAAAAAAAACACCAAAAAGTAAAAAACTGTTTTAGTATTAAGCTTCGGAAGGCAGCAAACCATTAGACCAGGCAGTAAGATCTAGTATGAATGCAGTTTGCTTGATTCTAAGGCATTAAGTAGTATTTTGGGATGTTGATTTTAAAGTCCTGCAAAGTTGCAGAAAAGTGTTTATCATATTTTTTCAGATCACATCCTTCCATCTTCTTCCTCACTGTGGACCACAAGGCATAGGCTGAAGACAGTTTGAAGGACAAACCAGACATAATTGTATTTATAAAACTGTACCATTTCTCTACTTCAGTTTTTCTGCTTCACAACTGATAATATTTACAAAATTCAAAATATTAAGTAATTTACCAATTCTGAAGGAGTTCCGTTTCCCAGCTCTGATTCATAAGAGCTTCCAAAATAAAGACGATACATGTTGGACCTTGGATCTTCAGGAAGCAAGTCAGACATGTCTAAAGAAATAAGAGATTGCTCTAGCCCTGCTTCTCCATCTATTGCTGAATCATCCGAGCCACTGCTGTGGTTTAGAAAAACCATGGAAGAGAGACTGAAGTCACTATCAGAACTAGAACCAAAATCCTGTGGCAAAGAACAGAACATTAAAAGCGTTAACTCGTAAGTAATTACAATCTGAAATACATTTACAAATTTCATACACAGTGCAAATGAAAACATTGATTTGATTCTAGTAATCTGTCTTTCTCTGGGAGTATATTTACAAATAATTCTGCTAAGAAAATCCAATGCCTTTAAACAAAACTTTCTGTCTTCATGCTAGAAAAATAATTGAGGAGATAATCTTAAGGCTTTGTTTGTTTGCTGTGAACTGCCTCACTCAGTAACAGCACGCGTTGGGAAACTCCATGTACATTTTCTATTGCAGAACTCCGTCATTTCTGCCTCCACCACTCCCTCCAGGCAATTCAGTGTCTTGTGCGAAGTGCTGCAGGTGGCTGTGGTGAGCCCACTTGTACAGCGCCGAATTGCTGTACTCATCTTCAGTCATAGTCAACACGTCTTAGGTGTTGGGTGTGGAAATCACAGTTGTTGCCTTAGACTGGTGTTTGCAAACCTTTTTGATTGTACACCCCCCCAGTAAAAAATGGCTGAGCGCACTCCACCAAATATATGCGTATTTATTTATTTTTAATTTATGTACATGTACTATTGAAGCCCTAATATAGAGTTCCTGCACCTGAATGGATTGTCCTGTGCACCCCCGGGGTGGGTGCACACCACTCCAGAGACTACTGCTTTAGACAATGGCCTCCTCTAATGATGGATAATCATCAGGTGTCCTTTCAACTGCCAACTTCCTGAGGCTACAAGTGAAAAGGTCGCTAGGGAAAATATGCTGGACATCCCTTCCTCTACTACAGGTTGCATCCTCAGAGCCCATGCCTTGGTAACAGCCGGGGCAAAAGGAACCTAAGAGGTCTCCTTGTTTTTGCATCCCTGACCCAACCCTTCCCTTTGACCCCCCTGCAGTGGAAGCCATGCCGGCCCCTTTCCAGCTAGAACCAGAAGACAGGCATTAAAAATGTGAGGAGAGGTGGCTGAATGGAGGCTAAGAGAGGAAAGGACCTGTTGGTCACATAAAGGGTATAAACCAAGGGTGGGATCCTGAACCTCAGAAGTGCAAGCATCAGCTGGTGCCTGGAAGATGAGTCAGTGCAGGCCACTTCAGATACCACCACCACTCTCTTGCCACTTCTCTCCTGACCTTAGATCAGACTCACTCTGTTGGAACAACTCCACAAAACCCACCGATTTCTTGCTTCTTCCACCATCCAAAATGTGCTACCTCAAAACTGCATTTGCTAGCTGCTCCTGAGAACCTCTGTGTGGGATCCCTCTAACTGATCTGTCAGTCATTCCTCAGATTTGGCTCACATAAATCTACTTAACATTAAGCATGTATCATAAAATGAAAAAACCTTGGGTTTAAGAAGTATTTAAACTAATTCGTTACATTATTCTGCATTTTTCTGCTAACATATTAAGGTTTTAATCCTCTACATACAAATATAGGAAACTGAAATCTTATTAAAAATAATTTTGCTAAAAACACATGGATAAAATTAACCCTTTCAAACATACTGACATCAAAATAAAAAGAGAAGAAACTTCTTTTGTACCAGTTTTATTTACCTGTGTTAAACCTGAACCTAAATGAGTATGGACTGCCTCTAATTGGGCATTGTACAATAAAGCTTTTAGGTCAGCCCCTGTGAACTGTTCTGTTTTTGCTGCCAAATCCTGAAAGTCCACATCGTTTGCCAAGGACAGAGAATGACTGAGAGCTTTTAAGATTTCATAGCGTGAATTCTGTAAAAAAGGGAGGGGAAAAAAATGTCAGTAAAGTGACCTGTTACTTTTCTTGTCCTAATTTCAAGTACTTTGGCCCTGTCACAAGCAAGTTCCTACCTGAGGGAGGAAGGACCTTTAAATTTTAAAGAAGATACTATCTTAGTAATACTACAGATAGGACATACTGGGCAGTAATTAATCTTTAAAATACACATTTCTTTCTTTAAAATACACATTTCTTGAAGAGTCTAAGGGAAACTGTACCCAACGCAGTATACAGAGAGGTATATTTCTCTAAATATCCAGTTAATATCTGGGATTGTTATATATGAAATACATAAAAATATGAACGTGAACTCACTACTCACATGTCCTTTTGCAAAGAGAAGTGTGACAAAAATGCAAAACTTCTGTTTACCTGAATGATCATATTCTAAATCAGAAGTTTAAAAAAAAAGGGAAAAGAGAGTATAACTGTGTTCTTAAGGCATGGGATCATCTTCTTCATGTGAGTTTCAGAATTAAATGATGTGGTATTTGTTAAATATGACAGCTAGTCTGAAAATGAACAGCACTAATTTTTTCTCATAAAATGGGGAATCACAGACACACCTTGTACAGCCTCAAAGGCGCTCCAAACCCCACTAAAATGATGGGGAATCGTTCCTTTCTTAACTAGTGACACATCTGACTTTAAAAGTGCAAACGTGGGCAAAGAAGAATGGGATCAACTGGATTCAGAATAAAATTGCTCTGAAAACTTCAGATAGTTCAAGATTTGGATTGGCAATGACTCTGGTTCATCACTTCAAGCAAACAGTGAATCCACTGGACTCATAATTCTCAGAAAGACACAGAACATGATAAAAACTACCCTGCACCCAATTTCTTTCTGCAGACTAGTTTCCTTTTATAATTTTTTTTTTTTTAAATGACCTATATCCACAGGAACATTATTTGATCTTGAAGACTGTGGGAAACAGCCTTGTCTTTCCCCAGTTCTATGCAAACATATTGGCATTAAAATCAATGATTTTATACTGTTGTATAGCTGCAGTTGGGCAATCAAGTCCACTTTGCTCGTGCTTGCAATGCCACTAACTATAAAGAAAAGGAGAATAAAGCTCATTAGTTTGATTTATTTTTTTCTTTGCCTTGCACGTAACATGTTTTGCTTCCTCACCTGATCAGGAGGCGGACAGTACAGGCACTTGTCCAGCCGGCCTGGCCTTAACAAAGCAGGGTCAATCAAATCTGGGCGGCTGGTAGCAGCGAGCACATACACCCCTTAGGAAAGGGCAGAAAATACCATTAACGTCTGCTCAACTTTTTCACAGAAAGGAGTACACAGATGAAGTATTACCTTGTAAGCCTTCCACGCCATCTAACTGAGTCAACAGCTGGTTAACCACTCGGTCTGTAACTCCTGTGTTGTCGTGACCTCGGCGAGGAGCAATAGAATCAAACTCATCAAAAAAAACAATACAAGGCTTAGCTGCTTGAGCTCTAAAAGGGAAAAAAAAGCAATACGTATATTCTGCTTAAGTTTGGGTCACAGGTAAAACTGTTTAGAAATATTAAAGATAATTGCTTTTGGCTTCAGAGAACAGTTATCTTTTACAAGAGAACAGAAAATCTGTTTTCTGTGGAAATGAAGAGGTTCTGAAGAATTGGATTGCAATGCAATCACTGCTCATTTTTATGACATCCCTTGCACTCACTCCATGATTTCTGAAGTACTCAACTATTGTGTTAATAGACATGAAAGCTCTAAAATCCAAGCACTTCAGATGAGGTCTGGGCTTACGTACATCTCACACAGAGACTGCCTCACTGCAAACCACCCGAGGAGCAAGGGCTATGTAGGATATGTTTACGATAGCAAGCACTGAGGGTCAGAAAGGGCAGATCTGTAACAACAAAACAGCTGCCACCAAGGTCCTCAAGACCAAGCCTAGTATGATCCTAGGTACTGAGTGTTCATTACTAGTTGGAGCACACTCGGCTGTCTCCTGAAACCATCTGAGAGGAACTTAGGATGTGTTTTCCACCCCAGTTCTGCCATGAGAACCAGTGCACTGTAAACAGAGAGAACTGGTAGTTCAGCTGCAAAAGTGCTCTCCTGATCTGAGCCAAAATGCTCCGTTCTTAAATAATGACAGTCAAGTTGAACTTGCCAAGATCTGAACATCTGGTTCAGCACAACTAATTATTTCAGATGCTTCTGTGACCCGATGCCATATCTCTTCTAGGACAAAAAAATTATTTCCTGGTGCTTGAACCAATACTCTTCACTAATAACATTGCAAATCTTTACAAAGCCAACCTGCTAAAGATATCTCGAACTGCTTGCTCACTTGCTCCAATGTATTTGCTAAGCAGCTCTGGTCCCTAAAAAAAAGAAATCAGAAAAGAACATCAATGATATGTTTCTTAGTTTTAATGTGTAATTCAATGTCAGCATAGATTTCATATACTAGAGCGAATTTTCCTCTAACCAAGAGAGGGGCATCTCAGTACAGAAGAGCCAAGGGGTCTAGATAAACCAAAAGAATCTTTTAAGCATTCCAACTTATTTTCTTATTTTGAAATAATAATTTCTATTTTTCTACTATAACAGAACACAAGTTACAGTATCACAATGCAGTGACTTATACCGTACTTTGAAAATATGTTTAAAATGCATTGCTCTACTTCCTGCATTGTCCAAGGGAATCAAAATCCAGGATCTTTCCACAAAAAATTGGGAACTAAGAACATCTAATTACATTTTCTAATTCTGCCTAATGAATAATTATTAAAAGAAAATCTCAGTTATAAAACTGCGAAGCTCCAGAAGTCAGACGGTGGGATATCCAGAGACGTACCAAATTTAAATGTGGCTTTCTTACTTTGGTATTTTTCCCTCACAAGCACAGCTTAACTGAATGAGATATATTCACAACTACCATGTTAATAAAATGAGTCAATTAACCTTCAAAATCTCGCTACCTTGATGCTGATGAAATTCATTCCACTCTCTCGGGCAACTGCTCCCGCCAGCAGTGTTTTTCCTGTTCCAGGTGCTCCATACAGCAAGACTCCTGATCTCTGTCGTATAGGCAGGTTTGCAAATAACTCCGGATACTGGGAAAGAGTTTCAACAAAACATATTCTAAAATGTGTGATTATTCTGCAGTGTGCTGTGACATCACTGACTAGTGTTGACTTTTGTCTAAACAGCAGGTATCTAATTTCTTTTATCCACATTATTATTGCAAGAGCTCATCTGGACTGTTGTTAGTTTACCTGGGGCTGAAGCTTCATTCACAGGTACTTAAAATACAAACACGTGGCATTTTCTACCAAGAGGAAACAGGACAGAATAGGGATGCACTAGAGCTTTATAATGGACATATTGGTACTTCTAAATTCCTATTTTAACACTGACTGACAGGATTACATTATGTAAGTATACAGTACAAGATTCTGTCCATTATGCAGAACCATTTCCCTGAGGACTGAAATGGATGGCTCATCTCAGTGCTGGAAGTTTTAATCAAGGCAGAAAGGCCAAAGTAAAATAAAGGGGAATTGATGGATTGGCATTCATCCGAAAGAGAGCACTCTTCTAGCAAAAGCACTGCAGAAGGCAGCTGGAAATGTTATCTCCACAGAGCCTAATTACAAACCCTGCAACAGAGAGCATCGCAAAGATGGTGTCAGCAATACTGCAATGCTCCAGAGCAACACCTGATCTACAGAAAAGCAGGAACGATTGCCTTCTGTATTTAGAAGAGGGAAGAAGGAAGAGAAAGTTTTCCAGTAGTTGAACACAGTTGAAGATTGGGAAGCTACAAAAGTAGCTTAAAATCACATCTGTCATCTTTCTGTCAAATACTATGTCACACCTTAAAAATCACTCTTCCCCTACTAACATTATGTACAAAATTCAGGTAACTAATTTAAAAGAACTGGGTACCTTTGCAGGTAACATGATGGTATCCATGAGTATTTGCTTCACATCTTTTAAGCCACCAATCCTGTCCCAGCCAATGTCCTTAGGTTTATGAAGGTTGACATTTCTCAGAGCTAATGGAGTAAAATCTTTCAGAGCTTTCTGAAAATCCATAGTTGACAGATTCAATTCTTCTTTACAAAAAGAGAAGAAAAAAAAAAATCTTGAACCAAAAAAGAACACACAGCCTACACAAATTCCCCACAATATGTAACAATTAAATACATTTTAAACATAAACCATTAAAGCTGCCTTTTTATTTTGAGAACTCCACAGGTTCTAGATAACAGAAGCAAGACTATGAAATAAGAAATTTTCTTGTCAACATACCGCCGTTCTGGAATGCATTCTTGTTGGAAACACAGGCATGAATGGCACGATCAACCAGCACCGTAAAATCTCTAGCAACAAAACCTTGCGTTTCCTTTGCGATACGTTGTAGGTCGAGATCAGAGAACTTTTTTGCATCAAAATTCAGTTTCTTTTTTATTATAGAATGCAGCATTTCACATCTTTGCTTCTGAAAAACAGAATTGTGCAGCAAGTGTATATTGAGTTTACTATTTATATGGATTTCAGAAATTCAAAAAGTAAATACATATGAGTTACTAAAATTTCCTTAAATATTTACGTCACCAACCCTTCAAATAACAAAATCCAAGCAGCCATGAATATAAACAAAAGTTAGTTCTTCAGGTGAATTCACCAGTTCTATAACTTTAAATGTTTACCTTGCCACAGCTATATTAAATCCAAAAATAATAATACAACCCTCCACCACCCAGATTCTAGTGTTTTACACTTATTTTTTCTGTTTCACAGGCAAAGGAACATCTTTCATTTTGACAATATGAGTAGAATATATTTGAGATTAAATACATTGCATTAGATAAAAATACATCAGAATTTGGTATCTTTTGAGATCCTGACTTTTTTCCAGTGATGTTTCATCCTTATTCATGTACTGGTATTAAGAATGACAAAAGCAGACTTGCAGGAAGTGGGAGAAAGGTGCACTATCTGAGGTGGAATGCTCTGCTCGGTGGCTTTCATTGCTAACCTGTGAGAGAAGACAAGCAGCAGCAACAACCGGTGCCAAACACAGCGAGTTGCCACGTCAGTGCCACCTCGTGAGGGCACGCACAGGCACAAAGCGTCTGCTTTCTCCTGCAAGGAAGTTAGGTTCTTTATTCTTACCTCTGTCCTTCTTACTTTTCAAAATGGACTAGATTCAAAAGTAGAGGGATATAATTCATATAGAAAACCAATCCAAAACCTTCCCATAAAATTAACATTTAGTTTTAATAACATTTTAAAAATACACATTCTAGGGACCTATTCCTCTGCACACTGACAAAACACACTTAGGTTTAATCTCATTTATCTAATTGTAGTGACTTACATGTTTTTTCAAAGCTGCTCCTCTAGAATCCCCTTGCAGGTACAAAGGAGAGAGGAGACGTGTCTATCTCACCTGTGACAGATGACTGGACAGGTTTTATGTTGAGACTGAAATGTCCTCCAAATACACCCTTCCCTCACCACCGAAGAGAAGGAGAATGGGGCCCATTCTCTTCCAAACTCCCCAATGGGGAGTTTTCACTGGGTTACGTTTATTTTTTTTAACCTTTATAATGACAGATGTAAGTCATGAGGTATTTAAGTATCATTAAAGAACTTCTAAGATTTCCAGAATTTTTTCTCTTCTTCAGGTGAAACCTACTATTTTTGCAGTTGTTTCAATACTGTATTTGAGGCTGCAGGGAAGGCAAACATCATTTTAACCATTTATCTGAATTTACCTGATCTGGAGGTCGGATACACTTGAAGCACTGAAATATGTGAGTTCCTTGAGCTGAAACCAGGGAAGGATGTAAGGAATGTTCAGACTGACTTGTGGCAATTAATGCAATCAAACTCCCCATGGAAATAACTTCTTTTATCAGATCTTTCAGAACTAAACACAGAAGACATTGCTCAATGAATTGCAAAATAAAAGATTCTGCGTTTCATCACAGACATTCCTATTGTATTGCAGGACAGCATTAGGGTACACAAAATGTAGCATCTTATTATATATTTATTTCCATGTTTACAAGGTTTTTTTTAAAATTTAAAAAAAAAAAAAAAAAGATGTATAGTTATTTTTTCTAGGATAGTGTGTTCCACTAATAAAATGCCATCAGAAGTGCTCTTTAAAAGCTAATATGAAACATCACTGATGAGGTCTACCACAGGATATTAAACATGGAATTTTTTTTGTGCACTATGATCAATGTTCAGAAATATTATTCCCTCAATGTGAACAAAAAGGGAAAGTTATAAGAATAAAAACAGGTGCTAAGCCTAGAAAATAAGCAATCTAGTGTTATGGAAATCAAAGAAATTATGGATGCAGGGAATAATCAAATGGTCTAAATACCATAACTTGTGAATCCCTGCCATGGAATAGCACATGGTCCTGAGGCAATAATGATACAGACAGAATTGTCTAGGTAGGACATTACAGCTCAGGAGCAAGAAGTTCTAAGTCAGGTTATATTTTTACCCAGAACACAGGTGGTACAGTATTACCATAAGCGAGCCTATTGCTTTGAACGCTTTCAGGACTGTTCTCATGCTCTGGTGTAGAAGGTACCCCAACAACCTGATCAAGATCGTCCATCAAAAGAATGGATGGTTGTCTCCATGCTGCCTCTAAAAAAGCTTCTTCCACAGTTTTCCTTATGTTTACTAATCTTTTTCCTAAAACAGAAATACAATTTTAATGACGAAACATATCAGGAAAAAAAATCATCAGACTGACTACATCTTACTCACGTAGTGAGCAAGCTCTTGCTCGATTTGCGTAGCTTAACATCACTCCTACAAATCCAGGCACCAAGATTAAACCAGAGTCAACAAACAGTAAAGAAAAGAGTTCACATCTTCGATCAGAAAAGCCCTAGAAGGATTCACCTGTCCTAAAATTAGATTAATCCTCTTTCATCAACCACTACAGAAGCCTACAGGTCTAATTTCTAGACAGTTAAAAAAAGGGCAGTATCAGCAGCACTCTAAATTAGCTACTAAAGAGTCCCGCAATTGGAAACATTTTTCAGAGCAAAGGACCATGCTCTTTATCAATCTCTCCCTTTTTGTCTGGAGCACAGAGCTTAGTAGGGACTTAAGCAAAAATAATATAGCCATGCAATATAAGGGCTCTGTAAGAAAACAGTTGAGTATTCTCTGCCTCTGTAACACCAAGACTATTTGGGAAAGCCAGTAAATGAAAGAGTAAAAAAAGCATCATGAGTGTTAGATGACCACTGCCAACATACACTGGGTTAGTAAATATGCCATCATAAATCAGGTCTCAGGTGGTTGTTTGATCCCTCTTTGCTGCTTAGGCCATCCCTTCACTGAGTAATACAGGTATCCTTTAACACTTACAATTTGTTCATGTGACATTTATACCACTTAGCACAGCTGAAAAAACACACAGCTCAACTTCTTCCTATTTTGTAACAATCAGAAATGAGCATGGCAAGCATGGCTTGAATTTGGTGGTGGTACGTGAGACAGAAACTGATAAAAGTCTGAAATAAGCTTATGGCAGCTCTATTTTCATCAGACTGATAAAGATGCTTGTTGCAGGGCATCAAATATCTTTGCAAAAGCAGTAATAATACTAGAAAAATTATCCAGGCTAAATATAGTAACTTCATAATTGTGATGCTTCATCATACAGCCAATATTTGAGATTTTTAAAAAATTATCATACCTCTTAAAGCTTTACAATCAATTACTTCTACATGAGCATCCAGTCTATCGAATGCTTCCTTGCAGATGGCCTTTGCTAATGTTGACTTTCCGCTTCCCTACAAAAATAAATGTAAGCCAATGTAAATTGATGGAACTATTTCCTTTTGTTTCTGTGGAGTTGTTGTCACAGTATACACCAGTTAACAAGCTTGGAAAGCTGTACGCGCATGGGTTTTATTCCTTACCAAAAGTTTTATGTACTCTGCCTTTATATCAGTTGGTAGAGACCAAAGCCCTAGAGCAAAACAAGTATAAACACATTCAGAGTGGACAGACCCACTAGAGATAATGTTCTGATTCCACTGATTCAGTGTTAAGACATCTGTTAGTTCCAGTGGAATATGGTATTAAATGACCACTGTAAGAGGCAACGGGAAAATAAGAGTATCAACTCCACTCTGTTATAATGTAAAATAGCAGGAGAAAATACTATATTCTTATTTTCATTCAAATATTTCAGAGATAAGAAGTGTTTATCATACTATAAACATTGATCCCCCAAGGGAACAAATTGAAGTTGCATGGGTACCTATCTTAAAAACTTACATTGTACATATATTATATATATAAATGAAATACGTATATATATTGATGAAGCGTGCATGCATATAGATATAATACAATGTTTTATTGAATTAACTCTGTTCAGTTAACTGCTCTTTTTTCATCTGGTTCAATTCTTTGGAATTGGCATGGTATCAAAGAAAACTCAGGAAATTTTGTAACTACAGCAAACAATCTGGGAGGGTTTGCAAGTGGGGAGCAGTGCAGTGTGTACCTTTCCTCCTGCGAGAAGCACACCCCCGCTTCGCAGTCCCACGGCAATAGCAGCCAGCTTTTGAGACAAAGGACGGCCCAGAAGACTGTGGCTTATGTGCTCAAAGGAAGATGTTCCTAATTTGTCCACTCCCCTGCAGAGCAAATAAAACATGAAATAGCCTCCAGGTAGCATCAGCACACAGGATGTAAATACAATTAGCTTGCAGTATGGTGAAGTTTTGATGCAGACACATTTTAATGTACTTCACCTTTTCAAGAAAAAGCTAAAGGCAATTCAATTTGAAGAGGCAGCCTCTTTACTTTGCAGTGGTTACACAGGGGACAGACAGACACTGCAGAACAGCCCCTAACAAAGGGTTATCCAGTCATTCCACACACCCCAGCACCAGGCAGGGCTCAGACGATGAGAGAAACCAGGTTTTGGGGCTTTACCTATTGGAGTGTCTGAGTGACAACCTACTAAGGAATATAACAAATTGGTAAAACACTAAGCATGCTCAGAAAACGTCTCAGCCTTTTCAGAAATAAAGCAGCCTATAGTGCATTTGAGGACATCATTATCCTTTACCTGTCCCAAATCTCTGTGACTTCTGACACAATAGTCCTCTTTAGAGGTCGACAAACAGCAAGGCTATAGGGTTTGTATTTCAGCTTTCAACAAGAAGTGTTGTTCCATGAGAAATGGTGTAAATCCTGGTTTCTAACATCTCTACCCTACCACACTACCCCCGGATCAGTTCCCATCCCTTTTCACTAACAATACACTCAGTTGCCTGTCATAAGGCCTCAGTAATACCCTCAGTTACTTTCCACAACGCCAGTAACATACTACCACATACTACCACAATACTCAAAGTCTTGTGTCCCATCTGTCCCATCCTTGCTTCAGTTTGCTACACAGTACAACTACCTCCCCTTACACTAATGACCATACCTTTATATATTACTTATTTATTTGTGAGAAAGAGCCCTATGGCTGGTTCCAGACTGTACCCCTGCCACTAGCCACCTAGCAGCTTAACCATGGAGCTGGTGAGCTTACATTGCACTTCTTACCAGTAGAGACACAACTCTGAATTTCTCTCCTCAGCTGACAATTCTGATAAAACTCACAGGAACTAAGTTTCTTTGAGACCCGTACTGTTACATTTAGTTAAACAAGTAAACAGGTGTAAGTTATTGTGGGAAGGGGGCTGACAGACTGCGCTGTATCATAAGTTTTCCTTGCTTTGGAAGCCCCAGCTAAACCCACCCTCCAGCTCCCCTCTGCTGCTACACAGAGGTCTGCTCCATCCCAGGGAAGTGCTGTAGGAGTCACTGAAACATCAGTATTTCTACCTTTCAGTAGCACTGTGTGAGTTCCATCACATAGTTCTGATTCTGCCCACCCTATCGTCAGACACGCTGAACTTGTCAGTACATGAGTTTTCTATTTCTATTCACTTCAGTTAAGACTATTCAGAGGACAAAATTAACCCTCTACATACGCTAGGATAAGGTCTGAGCCTGACATGAGGTTTTTTTAGATCTGACTTAGTTTTCAAAAAATCTGCATTCCCACCAATATTCTTTTTCTTTTAACTTCCATTCCCTCCCATGTTTTCTACTATGAAAATGTCTCACCCTAAATCACTTAGTTTGCGGTAAGGAAGGTTCCTGTCTGTATCGCACATCGGTGGCTGGCTGTCACCATCAGCTTTTCTACTTAGAGGATGCAAAAGAACCTGCAACAAAGGAAAGAGTTAGTACTTAACTTAAATATACCTGCAGACAAAGGGTATAGAAGTAACGAGCCTTTTGGAACTGTGTACAGAAAATGTTGCGTGTATGCTTTGCTGAAGCTTATTGAAGCTTGAAAGAAAGATGCATTAGTAACAGGAATCCCAAATTTTGCAGAAAAACTCAATTCTAAACAGCCAAAGCAGGACACACTAATTCTCTGCTAAAATTTAACTCTACTAAGTTAAAAATTAAAAAATGTTATCCCACTGTTATAGTTATATATACTGTTATATATATAAAACCACAAACCTGGAGTCATGGGCACTGGTTCAACCAGAATTATTAATGCCTAAGATTAAATAGAAAGACTTATTCTCCTGAGAAAGGAAAGACTGAAGAAACAGAATGCAGGGAAACTATATAAAAGAGAAGGCAGCATGAGCTTGGTAGGTTTAACCAGGGAGCGTGTCTTGCCTTTGTCAGAACGAGCTACTGCTCCTGCCAGGTGAGCTATGAAGGGATCTCACGTGCTTCAGGTATTGTAGGAAAGAACAATTAAGTGTAAAGATAGCATGTTCGGACTTGGACGGTACTGTCTTTCCTCTGCTCTGTCTGCTCTAACGGATTTTTCTGAGAGGTTAAAATAGACTATGAAATTCAGTAACCAATGTGGTGTGCCTGGAACCTCACCAATACTGAGGCTATAAAATAAGATATAAAGAATGAAGATATAATTTAATGAAGAGACTGACATTATTTATGTCAGAAGGGAAACCAAAACACATTACATAGAGAATGTAATATATTTTTAACCAAATAGAACAATTTAAATTACTTGATACCTGATACTATGTGATATTTACTTGTATATTAGTCTTTTGCAGCAAACTGGGACTCAGTATAAAAATATTCTCAGACTTATTTTCTTCAATGTGAGCAGGATGCACCACACTAATGACAAACTCCTCCATTCCTATGAAAAACCAAGAACAACTATTAAAATTTGAAATAAATGCACTTTTTATTCTTCATAAAACGAAACAGATTAGTGTATTTTGAATTGCTATTATATAATCCAAAATGAAAAAAGTTAAAAAAGAAAAAAGTTAATCATTATTAAAGTATAACTGATGCTTACAGTTTCAGTGCAGAGAGATCTGTTAAATGGTGCATACAGAGATTATTGCCTAAGCAAATTCCATAATGGATGGTTAAGACAGCTACAGCACAGGACAGTTTATCCTTACCTTCTTTAACAGAGAGATGTATGCAGTCTGTGCCTCTCATTATCCATGGGTAATCATCAGTAGTGGAATCCTGCAGCCAAGAACTGAAAGCAGATTTAACATCATCTTCATGTATATCTTTGTGCTAAACAGGAAAAGAGGGAAGTAAAACAAACCAAGGTGTTAGTAAGTAAAACTGTTTGTTTCCTATGCATGAGACATTTGTTTCTCTTATGGTAGCAGAGAGATGAAAGAAGATGTAAGAGTTTCATTTATTTAGAAAATTACATTTTGCCAACGAACACAATTTCTATCAACTGGTCTGTAGAAAGGACCTGTTTAGCCCTTGCTACAGCAACAGGTGAATCTTCCACCACCTCTAAAAGTTTTCTCTTTGGAACACTGATGTGAGGGCAAGGAAAAGCTTTTATTCTTGTTTTACTTATCTGGACTGCCAGATCCAAGGGCACTGCTTAGCTCCTGGCTTTGAAAGAGCACCCAAGGTATGTGCCTGCACCTTATTTGGGTGCTCGCTACAGGCCTCTCTTCCCTGTGTACGCTGCCTCCTACACATCAAACCCTGGGCTCATCAGGGTCAGGGGCATCACCAACAAATCCCAACGGCAGGCAAAGAGCCCCAGCGACTGACCCCAGAGCACCTGGATAAACAGTACAGGAAAAGGAACTGAGTCTAGATCAGATTTCTCCTGGCAGAGTTCCTGATCAGAGAAGCGTAATTCTTGTCTAAAAAAGGGGGAATCAACCAGGATCACAGAAGCAGTGTTCAGAAAGGAAAATGAAAGCTACTCTCATATTTCTGCATTTGTCTCATTTTCGTCCAAGAATTAAAAATAACTTCAAATTAATTAGAAAGGAAAGGAAAGAAAAGAAGACATCTGTATTTCAAACATATAAAAGCTGCTTTTTCCGATTTTAGCAGGTTACTGCAGAATACTTCTTTTAACTCCAATATAAAAAAAATAACGCAGTTCAACCATTCCTCTGTGGGTGAGAAACCGAATAGGAATATGGGGCATAAAGAACAAACCTGCATAAGCCCTGCTATGAGAGGAAGTGCTGCATGTTCAAGTTTTGAGGGACAGCTAACATGGGAAATAATCAGGCCAGTGTCACACAGAAACCGGCACACAGTACATTATGAAGAAATACTTCATTCCAGAGCTCCGTGTGACAGAGCGTGAGAAGCGGTACCGAGCATGTTCTCACCATCACAGACGATCACCCCTAAGACTGGGTATGTCTCACTGACAGGAAAACACAGGGATTCAATGATATAAAAAATTAAATCTTTAGCATGTGGGAAAAAAAACAACAAAACCCAAAACATTAAAAGGAAGTAAAAAACTAAACAGCACATAAAATCTATAATTTTACTGCAATTGTCTTGGGAAATCCACTGGGCACTGCAGTGTTTGAGGAGTGTAAGCATGTCTTCTCATGCAAGTCTTAAAATGGGTATTTCCTCTTTAAATTTATGGTTCTTCTTTATTTACCAAGTGCATTTATATTTACCAAGTGCAAATATTTACCTACTGCAACACAAATTTTAATGGCTTGATGCTTACAGTATCATTGATCAAAATACAAACCAGTATTACTAGACAAGCCTTGTTTAAGTAGAACATAGCATCTTCTTAATTTAAACTTACATAGTAAAAAGAAAAAGCAAGGAATTATTCAAAAAAGAAATCCCTTTGGAATTATCTCATACATGATAGACAACTTTCGAACTATCATCTAACATATGAAAAGAAATAAACACAAAACCCCAGCAACTTAGAATCATAGAATTGTCTAGGTTGGAAGGGACCTTAAAGATCATCTAGTCCAATCATCAGCCTAACTCTGACAAAGAAATAAATAAGAAATAAAAATCACTAAACTGTATTCCTGAGGACCACGTCTTTTGAACACCTCCAGGGATGGTGCCTCAACCACTTCCCTGGGCAGCCCATTCCAATGCTGGATAATCCTTTCAGTGAAGAAATTTTTCCTAATATCCAATCTGAACCTCCCCTGGTACAACTTGAGGCCGTTTCCCCTTGTCCTATCTCCTGTGACTTGGGAGACAAGACCGACCCCCGCCTCTCTACACCCCCCTTCAGGTAGTTATAGGGCGCGATAAGGTCTCCCTTCAGCCTCCTCTTCTCCAGAGCAATCAGTTTTCCAACACACAAACAAGTATGTGACCAAAAATATCAACTCACTAAGTTCTGTTTGGGTTGCAGTGTGAGAGACACGGGAATTTTAGGAAGAGAGTCAACTGACTTAATTCGGACTGTTGAATGTATTTCAATATGCAGTTTTTTTCTCAGACCATCTGGAATCTGGAATATTTAAAATAAAAGCAAAGGAAAAGGAAATATTAGAAAGTAAAACAGGTATAACATTGCATATATAGTACTACATCAGTTTCTTCATCACTAATAGAATCTCTACATTTGATCATTGATCTGTTCATTGCTTGCAATATGCAGGAGAATTAAGTAAACCATAATATCGACAGTGGTATCCAAATCTTGTTCTCTCTCACACGCGTCTAATTGCTTCTTACCCTATGTATAAAAATGCCCACTATAGCTGACCAGCTACTAACTTCTGTAAATAAAAACCAGAGGGCTGAAAAGAAGAATGAGGAGGAATTCTTAGAATGTTGTAAAAATGCTTTTAGTATAATAGAAAAACACCAAGTCTACTTTCATTTGCTGATTAAAAGGTGTTTTACACGGGCAGGTTAATCCACAGGCCAGAACTAAGCACATCTGCAGCACAGAGAGAGAAAACCCTGTCCCCTTAAATTGTACCAGTCGGTTTGTCCTTTTAAAAAGGAAACTACTTTTCAAATATTCTGTGTTATTTTAAATGTATATCCAAATTGAAAACATCTCATAAATGTTTATTAAGTCTGAAGGACTTTATAGTTGCTGGCATTTGGAAAATTGTTAGGTCTCTCAAAAGATTTAGTGGTAAAGACCACTGCGGGCTCCTGCTCTCATCCTCAACAAAAAAAAATAAGCAAATGGTGAGAAGTGTATTACGTCAAAATAGTCAGCTGGAGTGCATTTTATCTATTTTTGTTGATCCCAAATGTACTTCCAAGAAAGAAAGAACATAGGCAGGCTGTGGTTCCGTCAGAACAAGCTGAAATGCCTGTGCCTGCAGGCCGGGACTCGTGGTATCTTCAAAATAGTACATAAAAACTAAAATAGTTTGAATTGCATAAAAGCCAGTTGTTTGATACATTTTTTTAAGATGTGTTTTAAAAAATACATAAAAGCACTTGCAAATATCATGTAGCACTAGGATATGCAATCCCATCCCTTTACAGTTTGATGACACCTAGATTCCAAAGCACATTTTAAAGTGATAACTGATGAAACGAATCTCATTACGCAGTACTGAATGTAAGTAGATACGTTCATGCTCTCATGAATACAGTGGATACCAAGAGATATTGAAGAAAGCATGCATTCCCTCCAGAAACACTGAAGAATTTTCGCAATTTGGTGCAAAAATGCTAAGGATGCAGAAACCCAGAGTATACCATACGTCCTGGAGGACGATGGTAAGCAACATAGTCCAGAACGAGACAGCTTAGCAAAACACAGCTCCAGAAAATACTATTTGATTCCAGAATACTCTACTTGAGAGCACAACACACAGTCTATAACCCCAAACTGCACACAAATTAGCCAGTTCCACAATTATCCAATAGAAAATATTATCCACTAAAAAGCCTAAAAGATAGTGTGCTCCAACTGACCCAAACTCTTCCAACATGTAGGGCTTCCCCACTGTGGCCATACTCTATGACACTCTTTAGGTCTTCAAATCCATTCCACACGATTTGAACAACAGATCCCTCACTGGATTCTTGACTGCTATTAGGATCAGGATGATTTTTGTCTTGCGTACTAGTCAAATGCTTTTGCTTTTCCAATGGCAGATTTTGCTTTGCTTCTTGATGACGTTGTCTTGGGGAAAGCAGCTGATTAATTGTCCCGTAGGATACTAGAGGGTTTGGTTCCAAATCAATAAATTCTAAATTCCATGGAAAAACATGAATAGCATTGCATTTCAGAAACGCATGAGCAGCGGATGCATTCTGTACGCTGGGAGGCTGGGACTGACACACTCTAAAAATGGAATCCATGTGAATTAAGTTCAGCAGCTTGTCTTTGACAGTGCTCATTTCATCTTTATCACACAAAGTCTTCTGTTTCTGCTCAGATGTATGAGAAAAAATGCTTCCTATGAAATTCCATATATTTGGGAGAACATTTGAGCCAAATGTGATGTTTGCATCAGCCTTACTCGGTTCAAGTACTCCTGGCTTTAAGTAAGCTTCTTTGGCAAAAGGATCCTTTACTGTTTCTTCTTGCTTCATGTTATTTTTCACAAAACTTTTGAGCAAAATGTCATTATCTGTGGAAGGCGTGCTGGTGCTGTTTCCCTCAAGTTCACGTGCTTTGGGACATATCAGAAGCTCCGTGCAGGGTTCTAATCTCCCATAGGGTGCTGCTGGCATAAGTGTACCTGAGTATGAACAAAGCAGGTCAATAAGAGCTTCCACCCTGGCCGCACAGCCTTCTCAAGCTGCCACGAGAACCTGCCCTGTTGCTTACCAATTTTGATGTAAACGTGTGTGTGCTGTTCAACCCACACAGGAAAGATGGCTTTTGGAAATACTACTCGAATCTGATCAAGAAGATGTTTTTCAAGAGAGGAAGCGTGCAGTTCCTGGGAAAACGTAATATCATCATAAATTAAATATTGCACACGTTTTCAACACTTGAAGATAGAAACTCTACATCTCCAAGACACCATTTGAAATACAAAATACAATTAAACCCCGCCACATTTAGTATTCCCTTAGGGGCTGAAAAGAATGGGGCATTGATAAAAAACAGCTTATGTCAAAACCTCTGTCATCTGTAAGAAAAGGATGGGAACAGGAGAAAAGGCTTTATTACCAGAATTTCCCAATCATCTGTTGAGAGTGGTTCCACTTCTACTTGCCGACAGGAGGAGATGTGGGAACAGGGTTCAAGAAATACCTGGCAAAAGTAACAGGTAACAATTTCAAAATATTAAACTTCTTATTTTCAAACATAGAACAACCCCATCTTTAATTCAACTAGAAAACTGGCATCTCCTTCATTACACCCTTTCACTACATTGAACATACATCTTCTCAACGACACGAGGTAATTCACAAGCAGAAGACGGATGTTCAGTGTGTTAGAAATGGTTTGCTTGGGGCACGCCTGGGGACTGCAACACACCGCCAATGGAAGGGAGCGTAGAAAGCACCAAGAGCTTCAGCAGCTAAAAATCCTTAATATGTATTGATCACATAATCATCTTCGCATTTTATGTATTTTATTTTTAAATGTCCTAGACTTCAGGATGCTGAAAAATTGGTTGAGTTATGCACAAATTTATATAAGGCAGAAATGCCTGAAGAAATGAGGCAAAAGTACAATACAAAAGCAAACCCAGCTCCTTTATGAATGATGTCACAGAAAAAAGCCCCACTTTCACAGAACAGCTTTAAGATCCTGTGTATAAGGAGGAACAGTAAAAGCTTTTCAGAAAGCATTAAACATATGATTCAGAAGTTTTTTACCAAAGGTTGCACTTGGCAGAAAGAAACAATTTTCAAGCAATATCATGTCACACATTTTAAAATAAAGTTTATTCAGTTTTTCTTGATATAAAACTAGTTACCTGTCCTCTGAGAGAGATTTATTGCAAGTCAGGTTTCATAAAAGTAACAATTGATTTTAAATTCATCTAGGTCCTCAGTTTCAAGCAAGAGTTGAAAGGAATAACTTTTCCCCAACACAGTAAATAGAAGAGCATGTTATTACGACACACAGCAAACTTGCAATTCCTGAATCGAAAACAATGACATAACTACCTAATTATTCATTATTCATTAAGTTGCACAGATTAGTATTTCCAGGCAGCAGTTGGATGAGGTTTTCTTTGTCAATTGTTTTTCTCTGAAAGGCTAGCAATTGCTAGAACAAAAATAGTAGTCACCTTGCCACTGAACTAAGGCTAAAAGAGTAAACAAGGTAAGATAATACACTGCTTTGAGCCACATCCTTTGATGTCTTCTATCATGCTGAATGAGATTTTCCACAAGAGAACAGGCATACACGAGCATACTACACAATAACTGTGAGTAGAGTAATACTTTTATATTCTTCAGGTTCATTTAAATCTCTACCTATTAACATGATAAATCCCCTGCATGTTGAGATTTTAACAGTCCCATATCAGAAAGCTCTGGCTGCCTCTTGCCCACCTCTTCAACTTCTGTCTGATGAAAGAATAATTTACAAGAAGTTTAGCAGTGTCCAAAAGTAAGAGGCCAATTTAAATACACATTCAAAGACAGAGGACACATGGGGACATGTGGTAGGAAAAGGGGGGGGAGGAATGAAAATTTAAGCCCCAAGGAAGTCAAACAAGAAGAAATAAGAACTAAGTCAATAATTACTTTAAAATAACAGGAACTCCAGGCAAAATATTCTCATGAGATAATTCCGAAATTGTTTAATTGCTTAAAAGTGTATTTTCCTAACATCAATGGCACTGCAGGTCGTGACTCCAACCCTGTGGAGACCTACCCACAGACCTATCCTAATATTATTTAGGCAATTGTTAATGATTTAATACGCAAATATTTTCATGTTTGAGATATTTCATGACAGTTAACTGTTCTTATGAGCAGATATAAATGAAGTAACTGTCTAAATACACGAAACAAGAAGGTCATAGCTAACTTGTATATTTTTATCCTTTCAGGTATCTTGCAATATACTCTTTATTTAAGTAAGAAAAAAAAGATTGCATTGCAAACCTGTTGTCCATCTGTAATGCCAAGTTTCTCTGCCAACTGTCTGTTAATCTCTGCAATATTTTCACCCTGGTGACCTCGATGCCTGATTTCCATCCAGCTTAAAAATATAGGCTGATGACCACAGGATACTTGTACAGCTTGGCCCTATGAGTTTTAAAGAAACAAATTAAGATCAAACAAGCTAAATGAGATGACTATTAGTCAACCTAAACTAGATTTTATTTGAGAGATCAAAAGGAATTAAAAATATTTTATGGATTTTCCATGCCCTACTATAATTAATATTCACTAACAATAATTTGCAGCACATATCTTAATCTTCACACAGCGCTGAGTTTCACAGGCTATTTTATCACCCACTTACCTAATACCTTCAGCAATTAGATTTAGCTTCTGATTCCATTTAAGTTTTTGTATTATCTACTCAGTGTAATCTATTAACATAATTATCCCCTTTTTAACATTTTTATTAGAGTTTGCATCTAATATGTTATTGCTGACAAGATTTTGGAGATGATATATTTTCGCTTTGTGGATGATGCTCGGTAAAAGCAGGAGGCCACCATAACCAACCCTGTGCAGAGTGACCCCGCAAGACCCCAACGCAATTACACTCCTTTTTCCTCTTTCTTGCCAGTAAATTTGTGAGACATCCAGTAACTGCAGCAGAAACGAAGCTAACGTTTATCATGGAATGGTTGGGGTTGGAAGGGACCTTAAAGCCCATCTCGCTCCAGGCCGGAGCAGGGACACCTCCCCCCGCCCGGGCTGCTCCCCTATCCAGCCGTATTGGATTTCCTGCAACCCCGCCAGCCTCCTTCTACTACCCCAAAGAGAAAAGAACAGGTTTTTACAAGTCTGTAAGACTTTACCTTTGTGAAACGCGCGTTTTGTCGGCGGGGAGCTGGGGGTTCCCCAGCCCGGCTGAGGCAGCCGGGCCCAGAGGGGCTCTGCCGGGGCTGCACCGCCCCTCCGCCACGGGCCTCGTCCCGCCGCCCCCTCGTTCCGGCCACTGCCCGCCCCGGCTGTCCCCTCGGCAGCCCCCCGGCTCTCCTGCTGCCCGCACGAGAGCACACGCGGCCTCTGCTCTGCTTTTCCTGGATGAAATGTTATTTTAAACCTGAGGTGCGCTTCCCGCAACCGGCCCACGGGCTCAGCAGGGCTCTGCGGGACGGGGGTCCCCGCCCGTGCAGGAAGGTACGGCGAAAGCTTTACGTGCACCGAGAGGGACGGTTCTGCCGGGGGTCACCGCCCCACCTCCTGCCGCACAGGCCGACGGACACACCGTCCCCTTAGCGCCGCCGGGGTCCTCTGTGTGTGTATCGGGGGGGGGGATTCATGTCGCCATAGCAACGGGGTGCGGGGGAGACGCTGCTCTCCCACAGTCCCCTGCCCGAGGCCCCGCGCGGCGCCCGCCCGGTACCTGCTGCAGGCCGAGGTGAGAGGCCAGCACGGCCGGCAAGCGCAGGAAGCAGTCCCGGGTCCCGCTCAGCACGACCGTCACCGCGGCGGCTCCGGCTGCCCGTCCGCCGGGGTTGCCGCTGCCCCACATGCCGCCGGACGGACCGGGCCCCGCCGCCCGCTCCGCCTCCACAGCGGCTGCCCCCTGCGGGCGGGGCGGGCCTGCCCAGAGCTCCCCCCCGCCCCCCAGGCAATGGTGCCGGCCAATGCGGGCGCGGCCTATACCCGTTCCCCGCCTCTGATTGGCTTCTCTATCGAGGAGTTCGGCTCTTTCTGCCTGGCTTAGCGACGCCGTCCATTTCCGCCCCGGTGGGAGCCAATGAGCGTTCTGCCCCTGCCTGATTGGCTGTTCTCTCGGCGAGCAGCTAGAGCTGCCTGCGCGGGGCGCGGTGGGCGATGGGAAGATGGCGGCCGGCGGCGGCAGCAGCGGTCCCGGCGATGCCTGCAGGCACCACGCGCAGCTGGGCGTCTGCGAGTCGCGCGCCAAGTACCGGGAGGGGCGGAGGCCGCGCGCCGTCAAGGTAGGGCCGGGCTCCGGTTCCGGCGGCTGCGGGCGGGGCCGCGGCTCCGCCCCCGCCGAAGCGGCCCCCGAGCGGGGCGGGCGGGGTTGTTGGCGGCGGCTTCTCGGCCTCCCCGCGCTCCTCCAGCCGCGTCCCGTGATTTGCGCTCGTCCTCGCTGCGGGGCGCGGGCTCCGGCGAGCCGAGCGCGCTCGCGTGCGGAACGGACACATCCGCCTGTCTCCGTGACGGAGTCAGGCTGAGGGCGGCCGCCTGGATTTGTTGCTGCTGTTGTGATTAACAGAATGGGAATGAATTCCCTTTAACGTTACGGCGTCGCTCCTGCAGTATGTTGTGAGCCGTCAGGGCTTCCGCTGCGGTCCCTGTCACCCCTCCCTCGTGACACAAAGCAGAAGAGAGCACTTCGGGTTTTTCTACCTGCTGGGGGAAGCCCCTGCTTCTCTCCGCGTCTCACTTGTGTCTGTCTGTCTGTCTGTCTGTCCGAAAAACACAAGCTGTTTGGTCACGGCAGCAGGGACACAGCTTTGCACACGCAGGATCTGCCCCAAGGCGTCATGGCAATTTTTAAATTTTCTTTTTGCCCCCGTGTTTTGTCTGTGAGGCCCCTCTGCCGGAGAGCACAGGGGTTTGACGCTGGTTTTAATTTATTCTGGCAGTGCCTCATGCTATGCTTTTTTTTCCCCTCCCCCAGGTTTATACTGTCAACTTGGAATCTCGTTATTTACTAATACAAGGAGTTCCTGCATTAGGTGTTATGAAGGAATTAGTTGAACAATTTGCATTATATGGTGCCATTGAGGAGTATCATGCTCTAGATGAATATCCAGCAGAGCAATTTACTGAAGTTTATCTTATAAAATTCCAAAACCTGCAATGTGCAAGGTATTGTACAGGGCAGTACCTGCCTCTTCCCGTGTTAATCTTTTACACCTTCTTTATTTACGATCTGTTAAGATTCTAAAGAGCTGAAGTAAAGTCCTCAGTTTTGCCAATAGAATTTACTTCCCTTCAGGGTGGCCAAGAAGAAAATGGACGAGCGGAGTTTCTTTGGCAGTTTGCTGCACGTGTGTTATGCTCCGGAATTTGAAACCATCCAAGAAACTAGGGAGAAGCTGCAGGACAGGAGGAAGTATATAGCAAAAGCAACAAATCAAAGAGGTTTGTCATTAAATTTCCTATAGAATCTTGACATCTCGCTTCAATGGTTGGTGCGGTTTTGGTTAAAGAAAATGCCTGGTATGTGGCTGTTTTAAAGATGCGTTTTAAGTATGTTTGCAGCAGAATGGAGATGTCTTTCAGTAGTTATAGGGCTGCATCTTTTTCAAAGCAAGTTTTCACTTTTGTGTAAGACTAAAATAAAGAAACGTTTAAGCTTTAATAATGAAGGGGTTGTTTGTTTTGTTTTTGTTTGTTTGTTTGTTTTTTGTGTTCTTTTCAAAATGTTACCAGAATTTTCAAGCACTGGAAGGAAGTTTGGGATGATCTTTTCACCCTGTCCCAGCTTACTCACGTGTGCCCAAAGGGACAGTTTTGTAAGGAAGGTGACTATACCAGAACCTCCAACACAGTCTGCAGCGCTGAGGAATGCTAGAACAGGCTGGTTTAACAAAGGCTGCTGGGCTGCCAAGTTCCCAGGCAGCACTGAAGGCTGGGCAAGCAGAGAAACAAACAAGTGGTCCAGCACAGACTTCCTTCTTGTGCTTAGCTACTTTGATATCATTATTCATTACATGAGGCTATTTAAAGGGAGTAAAATCGCTGATTTTAACATCAAAATACCTATTTTTTCAATGCTGCAAGACAGCCTATCCTTGAAATCATAACTGGAAGTAAGAATCATTTGTTTGCAACATGAGGAATGTTTTCCTCGTGTTCTTGAAACTGCTGAAATGCTTCTGCTCAGACACTGCTCACAAACCAGCAGAGGGAGCAGGCTGGAAAACCATAGTTTGCCACTTCAGAAAAAAGAATCCCAGAAAGGTGGCTGGGCAGGAAGTATCACTGGTATTGCTTCTGTAATTGTATTAAATGGTGGGGTTTTTTTGGTGCGTTAGAACTAATAATGACATAAAATGGTGAAGCTGCTTTTTGTTCTTTTACAGACTGCTTTGTGTTAAAGAAAGAGGGCCCTAAGAAGATCACGTCCAAGATCTCTGGACGTGATTGTCCATGGAATACATCAGGACAATGTGCAGCCAGTAACTGGGACCCATCCTGCTTTACAGCTTCTCAGGGGGTATCCCGTAGCGTAGGACATCCATCCGGGAACCATCATCAGAGCCCGCTGATATATCCCCATGATAACAACTACGCTGAAACTTCTGGGTACTTTGGTCAAAGCACATCCCCAATTCCAAGCGTCCAGCAGGGAGGAGGTACCCCTCCAACTCCTTTAGCGCAGCAAAGAACTGCTCTGATTGATAATGGGCTTGAGAGGTTTATGCCTCGTACAACTCACCTGCAAGAACGTAAGAGGAAGAGACAAGAAGGTAACAAGTTTTCCCTCACTGAAACAAGTGGGGACAAAACTGAAGTTGTTATTGGTCCACAGCTACCAGAAATACCTAAAGTGGATATGGATGATGATTCTTTGAATACTTCAGCTACATTAATTCGAAATAAACTGAAAGAGGTATGGATTCTGGAAGCTGTGATATTTTCATTTTCGAACATGTATATTATGTGTTTCTTATCCATAAAAATAGATAAGACCCTAAGGAAACGTAATTCAACGTTTTTTCAGTATTACCAGTTTGTTTGCCACTTTAAGCTACCATTCTTACTCTTAACTCTTTCATAATGCAGAATATTGCAGGTCATTCTCCATATATCTTACGCTACACTTCAGAAAGCATAAATGGCAGTGCATGGTCAGAAAATGATTTTTAGTAAACTACGCTTTTTTCCACATGGGGAGCCATAACTCAGGAGTTAGTCCTGCTGACTCCAGTGTGGTGTGTGCATCTGCTTTCCGATTGGGGAAGTGAAAAATAATAAAGTCAGAGTTGAATGTAATCTTGCTCCAGCACTACTTATGGCATTAAAAGATGTACAGAACCAGACATTCTATGCCAAGAAGCATGTTTTAAGCTATATAACCTTTTCTGGAGGATATTCATCAGTTCACTCCTGTCCATTTAAATTAAGGTATGAAAAGCTCCCTTGACTATGACTAACTGGACCTACTGGAAAGAGCTTATCTCCAGTCAAATTGATAAATAGGCACCCCTTACATTAAATACATTTCTAACTTTTTTGTCAAAGCACATGTTTTACCTTTCCCTTCCATTTTCTTCTTGGAATACCTGAGTCTAAAAAGCACGCTAAACTTTACTTTGAAAACACCTCTGGTAGGGAGGGCGGTGATAAGATATGTAATGCTATCGCTGAGTATCTGAAATCAGTTTGTGTGGTTAAAACATACCAATGGGACTGCTAACACTTCTGGTTTTTAAGTTTCAACTCTTGTGTTTAGTGCTGCCTTTGTGTTATTTTTTTCCCGTTCTCTGCAGGAAAATTTAATTCAAGTGTGATTATAGTAATATACCCCTCCTAATACTCAAATGTTGGAGATATGGCCTTACTCTAAAACTAGTATAAAAAAGGAGTGGTTACAGTTTACTAAGATTTTTTTTTTCTTTTTTTCCCCACTTTAGGTAGCAGATTCTGTTTCAAGAACATCTGTGGAACAGCCAGAGAGTAGCGAAGCCAAACCACTTGTAAAGCAGAGAAGAAGAATATAGATACTGCTGGCAGTATCTTCCAACAGTCCTTTTTTAAAGGATGTAGTTTAAAATACTTATTTTTTTATGTTAAAAATAAAACTATTTTATACTGTTTTTCCAAGCAGTTCCTTGTTAAAAATTGTATCAATGTGTTTCTTGGAATGAACAAACAGTATAAGATGATATTGTAGCAGTCCTCTCCTGTGTACTGCGTAGTATAACATTTCATAATGCATAATACATACCTGTATTTAGGTAGAGTGACAGAAGTAAATTCTATTTATTCAGTAGCTTTTACAGTAAAGGAATACTGAAACTTAGTAATACTTTCAAGTTGTTCCTATTTTTACTATACTATGAAGAATGGTGAAGAAAAAACATCTTACAACAGTATTCCTCTTGGAGTTACAGTTTACGAGTTTCCCCGGAAGGTTTTCTCTTCAAAGGCCATGCTGTTCTGTTTGTTTTTTTTTTAAAAAAAAAAGAAAGTTCATTTTCAATAAACAAAAGGATTTAAATTTAATTCAAAAAGATGCTAAACTGAAATGTGTAAGCAGAGACAGTCTTTACACTTAGGCTTCCTCTTGCTTTTTAGCTTAGAAAAGGTAAATTCCATAGCATTAATAATGTCATCACCAAGAGGTGATAACATTATATACGTACAATATTTGTTATATATCTGTAAAAGGCTGTAACATTCAAAATTATAAATGAAGGGGAAATTCAAATTGTAACTGCTGAGCAGCAGTAATGTGTGACCAAAGCTGGCTCTGCCCTGGAGGGCAGGAAGGAGTTAAACTGGCTGGGAACAGGAAGGCCAGAGACTGGGATGAGGATGTAAAGAGTGAAAGCTGCCTTGGTGATGAGACAACACCATAATGTGTACATCTCCTCACCAATAGTACAGCAAGTATTTGCACGTTGGTTTGGTTTTTTTTAAAACTCAAGGCCGGTGTACCTTTAGGTCTGGCAAACATGGTCCAAAGGCTTCTAAGAGAAGATTCTCATCTCTGACCGCTTTTTCAAAGTCCATAAAAGAAAGCTTGCCATCGTGGTCATAGTCCTACAGAAGGAAGGGAACTCTTCAGCAAAGGATGATTGCTTGTAGTGACTGTCTTTTTGTTTAACAGACAACACATTTACATTTTTAGTAACAGACAACAATTTAAAGACAACTTTACATTTTTAGTTTGAGTGTATACAAAAATCATTTTCTTTGGGCCATCAAAGTCTCTGCTTGGACAAGATCTGTATCATTTGCTCCTGCCAAAGGCAGAAAAGGTGGTGCAAGCTCAATGATCTCATATGGCTTCCTTAACAGAATTCCAGAGAAGGCAAACCTTTAACATGGGTAGAGGCTGAGCTGAGAATTGCATGGACAAATCTCAAGCACAGTTGCACTGAGGTAAATTAAAAGTAACTCACTTAAAAGTAGGTGAGAATGTTAGGCTATGTTCTGTCTATGTATTTACATCATGAGCGTACCTACAGCCTACTCATCAGCCCAGAGATGCTCTCCCCAGTGGTTTCTATAGTATATAGTGGTTTCTAGATACGCCCGGCCTCTTTCACACACAGCACCCAGAAGCACATGGAGTGCGCATGGAGTGCGCTCGTGTCAGCCCACTTCTTTCACACCACAGGGTCTCAGTGTGGCAGAACAGTCCTCTGGGGGTGGGAAAAGCATCCCTGTGTTTTTAGTATTTCTGCAATGTGAAAACCTCCTATTTCTACTGACACAGCAGCTTAAACCACCACCAAACGCTACAATGAGGATAAATGCTTCTTTATACCATATAGCGTGGGTTTGAGAAATAGAAAACGTGGGGTTAAATCAAAGGACGTGGGATTTGAGACCTGGTTTTCAGTGAGATTTTTGACTACCACCACAGGAGGGGAGGTTATACTTCTTGATTCAATGAAAATGTTGAAAGACAGTGCCTGCCTGATCTGGAAATCCTAAATTAATCACAGTAAGACAAGTTTTACATTAATAACCCCGAGGTTACTATTCTAACAGAATATTAAATTGGATAAAGACATTTCACGATCAATTGATAAAACACAAGTGTACTTAATGATAAAGCTACTGCAGATGCCTAACACTAAAATAAGTGCAGATTACACTTCTGAATTTTCTGCTTTTGACTGGGCTTTTGCTCTGACCAGGCACGCACAGGTGTGTACACACACACACACACACACACGCTAGTTTATAGACAAAGTTTATAGTGCATTCACATAATAAATTAACAGTTTCATGTGAAGACACTGGACTGGGACTTGTTAGATCTGGAATGTATTTCTGGCTTTCCTTTGGAGACTTGCTCAAGCAGGTAACTGTCCTGCTGTAAAGCAGTCGCAGGATTTAATTACCTCACAGCAACATTCTGAGTTAACGAATATCTGAAAGACACTCAAGTATCACAGTGAGTAAGTACTTGCCATTTTCTTCAGTGCTATGTCTACCAAGTCCTTAATTCCCTCATCAGGATCTTCTTCTGATGGTTGTTTGAGAAGGCTGTTTTTCAGCATTTGAAACATTTCCTCTCTTGAAATGTATCCATCACCATTCAGGTCGTAAACCTCAAAACAGTCTTTTTGAAAGATAAATAAATTTAAAGTTCATACATAGTAGATGACACACTATTAAAGCTGTCACCTATAGACAGAAAATGTGAATTGTATGTTGTACAGCATAATTATTGAGCTACATTTACCACGTACAATATTTATATGCAAAATATGTGTCACATTTTGATATATATATCAGTCAATTATTGGCTATTTACCCTTCATAGTTAAAATCTATTTCTGCTCAAATAAATTAGTTTCAGTTCACAGAAACTATAGTAACTTACAGATCTTGTCTAAAAGTGTCAATTTAGAATATAAATGAGGTTCTGGTTTAAAAGCCCAATTTCCCATGGTGGGGACCAGCTGTCTCTATCAGAAGGGCTTTGCACCTACAGACCACATCCTAGCTATTTCAGAAGCTGGGTTAGAAAAGTAAAGGGAAAGGAAGAATAAACTGTCTTAGTACGGAAAAAAGAACTGAAGTATCCCCTAATGCAAAGAGGAAATCTCTCTAACACAGTATTCCGAGTATCTGCCTAATTTATCTCCTACTTGCTTCTACCTCCCTGGAATCAGAAACAGACAACCGTAAACTTTACTATCCTTCACAAAACTCATTTAAACAAACGAAAAAACCCACAACTCTTCAGTTTTGGAACACAACAGGTGTTTTTTCTCCTGACAAAGACTAAGCCTACAGTGCAAACTGTACTGGGATACAGTTATGACACACAACACTGTGTATCACTATGCACTAGCGTATCCTCTTGTGCTTAAAACAAGGCTGTGCATTTTATCGCTTGTAGCTGTTCTGACAAACTAAATGACATTCTGGGCACACATCCAGAGCTGTGACATCCCAGGCCACCTTCCAGAGGAATTGACATAGTGCATTAGGGATGACTGATGCCGCAAGCTGGGAACTATGGAAACAATGTGCTGTCATTCTCCTTTTTCTATTACATTTTTCCCTACATCCCATATTTTTTTTTCCCCTGCTTCTTAAAATTCTAGACGACTTGTTATTTTTTCTCCCCGTCTTTCTCCATCATTACTGGGAGGGTTCTCATGACCATCTTAAAGACAAACTCAGTTTTTCCATCTATGCTTCTAGGCTGAAGAACTGCTTGAATTAATGCAACTGCTGCTGGGTCCCCATTGTGCCAGTAAATGAAAGCTGGCGCAGGTCCTGGCTGGCTTGAGACAGTGTCATTCAGCCAAAAACACCCTTGAGCTACATCTGCTTCCTTCTAATTTTGTGTCTGAATATAAAAACATATGTTTTGTCAAAACTGTATACTGCAGAACAAGCTTCAGTTCAAACACTAGTTTTTGTCAGCAGCAAAATAAGCTGACAGCTATGGTAACAGAAGTTTACGCAGAAAAACCTCTGTCTCAGAGAAGCCGTCTCAGAACTCAGTTTCGTTGCACTAAACTATACAGAAGAAAACTCTTCAATTACCAAATACTTTGTAAGAGTAACTAGTAAATTATATCAAAAGCAACATGCACTTTAATAGCCATGAATTCAATGATTACTACTAAATACTATCATACAGATGAACCTTACATTTAATCCTTTCCTCCAGCGTCCCCCGCAGAAACACTGACAAGCCTTCCACCCATTCCACCACACTGATGCAGCTGTCGTTGTCTCTATCAAAAGTGCGGAACACTGGGAAGTGTATTAGATACATTTAAAATGTATATAATAGGGAAACACTATCAAAATAGTATTTTTCTAAGTTCAATGAAAATAGAAACACGTATTTTTTTCTAAAAATATTTCTCTGCTTTCATCAAGGTATGTTTACCCTTCTTGACTCTTTCTAAGCCATAACAACAGAGGGGATTTTGCCCCTCATTTCACTGATCTTCTACTCCAGAATCCTGCTGGAATAAGACATTTTGTATGATTTGTTGCTTTCCTGACTTAACTACAGGAAGTATGCTTCCATGCAGACATAAGCCAAATAAACCAGTATCCCTTACACTAAGGCATATTTGCATGTAAAAGAAGATTTTAATACTAGACTTTGTCTCAGAAAATCTTGGAGAAAGCAATCCTAGAAATAATACATAAAAGAAAAATAATCTTCTGTCTTTTATGTACCAAAATCTTTTTTTTCTTCTCCCTTCCCTGAAGAAGCTTTTGATTTTACAGCTTCACTATTCATACAGCCTGTAATACAGTACTTCAAATCCAAGATATAATTCAAAGCACCAACAAACATCTATAATAATTCATATTTTAGAATGTTAATTAGTAAATTTGCTACAGGAACACCTTTACATGGAGAGCCAAGCAGTCTGGAACTGGAAAGCAACAGGCTTGCTTTTGCAAACTGAAATCAGGTCCCTTGCATTAAAATAATTATAAGAATGTGTCCACGTAAGGTATTTTCCAAGCCACACTTGACTTGGTGCATAAAATGGCAAGTTCTTACTTTATGGCATTTAAATACCCCTCCTGCCAGAGAAGAGGAGAAAGCTGAACGACAGCATGGCTCTTGGCAGCCTGAGACCGCAGAGAAGGGAGAGTCGTGCCTGCCCTACACCCTACTCCGGACACCCATGCGTTAGAGACCATTCACGCCTCTTCCAACGTGGCCCGCCTGTCATGAACCTGTTAAACGGCTGTATTTTGCAGGGTTATTTGGCTCATTACTCTCGCCTCCTGCCTAGTCTCTTCAGTGCTCTTCACGACACCTCTAATGCACAAGCCACCCACTCTAACAAAACGCCCTCCTGGGACCTCCAAGCCCCAGAGGGGGGCCCCCCCCCGGACCCTCCGGAAAAGAGGGAGACGTGACACTGTACTGCCCTCTACTGTCGCGACACGACAGGGACAGAAGGCCACAAGACAGCACTCTGGCTGGTCTCCCTGGTACCACAGCGTGAGCTACCCTTAACTAAGGGAGAAGTATTCCGAATAAAGAAAATAAAGATATCCTTTACTCAGCACCTCCCGAGCGTAACTCTTCTTACAGGGGTGAGATGGTGCTACTTCGTCTGGGCACACACCTCAGGTCAATGACACGTATCTAAACCCTTGCATTTTTGATCGCCATGGTCTCACCTCTGTCCATGAGCATGACATCCGTCATGCCGAAGGCGCTGTGCAGCGTGTCCCTGAACATGTTGCGGTCGAAGCCCACCCCGGCGAAGCGGCTGTTGGACTGGCCCGGCCTCTTCACCAGCGCGTTGAAAAGCTTGATCAGACATTCCACCTCGCTTTTATTGACTGCCCAGCCGAAACACAAGCACGCATACCTTTTAACTTGTAAGCATACAGGGCAGGCACAGGGAAACGAGAGTGCGCGGACCTCCCCCCCCCCAGCCCGTTAATCCCCCGATGGTCTCCCCCCGGCCTGTTCCTGAGGGGCCGCGGACAGGGCCCCCAGGCGCTGAGGCCACAGGCCGGGCACAGGGTCGGCCGGCAGCACCCGGGCCGGACCGGGGCAGACTCACAGTGCTTGGCGGATCGGCCCAGC
This sequence comes from Calidris pygmaea, assembly GCA_003697955.1. Classification (NCBI taxonomy): domain Eukaryota; kingdom Metazoa; phylum Chordata; class Aves; order Charadriiformes; family Scolopacidae; genus Calidris; species Calidris pygmaea. The sequence goes on from QJSC01001656.1 coordinate 299,730, forward strand.
GACTCCACCAGCTGCTGCAGCTTCCGACGGCTCATGGCGGCCGCCGCTACCCCGGCAACGCGGGCGGGGCGCCACGGGCCCGGCCCGGCCGCTGGGCCGCACACGAACACGGGCTAGCAACGGGAATTGATATCGAGCGCTAAAAAAAAAAAAAAAGGCAGTTGGAGGAAACAAAATAACTGAATGTCAAACTTCTAAAAATGTTTCTGGAAGGAAGAGCTAAAAATTACTACATAGGATACTATTTGCTTGTCTGCAGACATCCACCCATCACACCGCTGCCGTTCCCGCCTCGCTCCTGCCCCGCGCTGTCCCCCCGCCCCCTCAGGGCCCGGGCCTGCGCCGAGCGGGAAAAAACAGGGCCTGAGACCGGCCTTTCCTCTTCCCTCAGGAAAAAAGTGGGTGCGAGAGGAGCGGGATTAACAAAAAGTATTGGTTAATGTCCTGAACGCAGACACAGCCCGCCCCGGGTTAAGAGCAGTTCTGCTGTGACCTGACCACAGCTCCGCCGAGGAGGGCGGTGGGGACCCGAGGAAACAGCTACATTCTGACAATTAACGACATACCGGCTTATGGATTTGGAAGACTGGGGCTCTCATTTCCATTTTTATTTCTTTCTGTTGCAGGCAGTTGTGTAGAAGTCAAATAAGGTATCACACAGGACAGGGCACTTACACTATGGTTCATTACAAGTTCTTTTACCAAAACTGCATCACTACAACTTAAAACAATCCCTACAAAACCAAACCCAACCTCCAATCAAACTCCTACTGTTCACTGCATCTTGCCTTTATTTTAACCTCACTGACAAAACAGTGTCTAGAATCAGCAACATCAAGCCCAACAGTATAAAATAGTTGATCAAAATATCCTTACTATGGTTTAGAGGGACATTGCTGCAGCTCAGGGGTTGTCTTCCCCCCCCCAAGAACCTATTTTAGTTATGGTTTGCAGACTAATAACCAAGGTCTCAAAAGGCTTGAAATTCTTGTCAATACAATACTTGGAACACCTGTAGTTGACAGAGGTAAGCTCCGGGCTCGCCCCCGCGGAAGGAGGAAAGGGGGGACCCCGAGCTCACCCCCAGCTGTCGGCCATGGGGATGGACAGGCAGCTGCCGAAGGCTCACAGCAACGGGTACTTCAGTGGAAGATATAATGAGAATTTCATGTAAAAACTAAAATCAAATGGTTGCTTGTGTTTTCTTGCGTGCACATTTAATTTATAAAAGCTTTTTTCAATTTCTATAGCAACTAATTTAAAGTAAAACAGCTTAATGATTTAGGTCAACATTGTGTAGCCCTCAAGTACAAAAATATAAATACAAACTGTTTAAACAGTGTCTTTAATGAGATTCTGGCAGTAGTTTTTTTATCTAACAAGACACATCACATAACAGGTCTGCCACTGAACTTGCTTAGAGTAAAATCAGCTTCAATATGAAGCTGTTAAGGTATCAAAACCCTGCTTTTTACATGCTAAATATCTTCAGCAAGTGTGCACTTAAACACAGCAATGAACTTAACTATAAGAATAACTAAATACATACATGAAACTCTGCATGTGGAACGTAATTCATAGGACTGGTTACAACAAATGATTACCTGCATTTTGTTAATTTAAAAATGGTACAAATCATGCAAAGCAATTCTAAAGATAACGCAAAGAAAGCTACCAGTGTTTGCAAGAAGTGTTCAACTAAACCAAAATGACATTAAATGAAATATGTGTATTTACTAGCAGAGATCTATCGCTATTTCAGAGGTAAAATCTTCAGGTTTTGAATGTCAGTTTTACTGCAAAATGTCATTGCTCTCGCTTAATGCAGAAGCACATGCTCAGAAGCCCAGAACTGCTTACTTGGAAAAAGCCCGCTGACAGTGGTTCTGGCTTCCCCAGATCAGAGATGCTGCGTGGATTAAAAACAGCAGAGATTTGCAAGACTGAAAGGCAAAGGCACCCTGCTCAGTTAGCCAGAACGCTAGCATTCCCTTTCTTGTAAGCATGAAGACGGTAATGGGGCAGATGATAAACATTTCTACAAAGGCAGCATTTTAAATGTTATCATTAATTTCCCATTCTGTAAATGCCATTAGCAGACAAACTATTACAAGCTGGTGTATAATATTAACCTGCAGGATGAACTTGGGATTTTATTTGTCCTGATTTACAAATAAGACTATTACTAATGCTTTAAAAGACTATTTTTACTATCTAAAAGGTTTAACTCCCATTTTCCAATATTTTACACCTCAGCTGGACTACCATCTCGTATTGTTTCAAACATCTAACACTGCTTACTGGAATTTTATAAAAGTTGTACCTCATGTATTAAGCAGCAGGCAATAACAATGGTCTTCCCCAGCACAGCTGCGCCTGGCTGGCTACTGAAAGATCGGGAATATTTCTAAAACACAGGAAAACTCATGCAGTTTGGTAAAGTTTGCTGTCATTTCACAGTTTAAGTTTCCTTTAGTCATTGCACTTCTGTTGATAGTCTTGTATTTTAAAAACATTATTCCAAATCTGAATTTGAACCAGCAATCTTCTTTTTCTTCTTTTTACCGTGTTTCTTGTGCTTCTTTCTCTTTTTTGCTTTATCCTAAAAAAGTAATAAAATTAAATGAAAGTTATTGTATGAGAAAATTGACATCTATTAAATTCTGCTAATGCAAAAATGAGAGCACAGGAAGGATATCTTTACAAAGGCATTTCAGAAGAGGTTTCTATAAAAGCCTATTGAGAAGTCACAAAAAGAAAATTAATATTTTACCCAATAATTTGCAATATTATGAGCAGTCTTCAATTTATCTCCATCATGGTCTGGCTATTTCACACCTCTCATCACTGTCACTTACATTTTCTAAGCTTTTAAATGATTTTCAGTACTTTATAGGTTTCTAAGAAAGTAATAAGGAAGTGCCTTGACAAGCAGTGACATCTCATATACACAGGAATAACTAGGATGTTTACAGATTTTAAAGTCAGTGCTTATATTTACTGTTCAAAATTAAATAGTTCAACTACACTTGGCTAGGATCTCCAGCACTTTTATCTTGTTTAAAATAAAATAAAATAATTAGGATCGCAATTGTGAATACAAATACACTCAATTAACACTACTGGATTCATTATCCTGATCTGCAATAAAGAAGCTGAGATATACAATCTTGTCTTTATGCAAGCAGAATTTAAACTGGAATTCTTGAACAGGTGCAACATCTAAACAAACCAATCTTGGCATAAAAGCTTCATTTTACACATATTATTTACACACACAATTCCCCTAAAAAAAAACAACCACAACCAGTGACTAGAAATTTTATGGCAAAGAGATTATGTGATTATGAAAAAACCAAACAAGTTCCATGGAAAACATGTATGGAGTATCACTGATACTCTTGTGCTTGCGTTTTTAGGTGACTGATCTGAGCCTTCCCTTTGCCCCAACTCTAGACAATGGCGATGTTTAATTAGGAATGCTGCCACTGACAGGGGAGATAAAGACACATAGACACCTCGAGTGAGTGTTTTGGGTCTCAAAATCCCTATACTCCCAACTGAGGAGCCCCAGGTACATGTGATGAAGCTGGGTTCTGTATAAATCACTGCTGAACCTTCCTCTCACTTTTGCCAACAGAAACAAATCAACAAAATGGAGAAAACTAACAGGCTGCCGTCAGCTTTTTATTTGGTTGGGGGGAAAAAAAAATATATTAGGCTATATGTTGCAGCGATTATGCCCTCAGGCCCCTTTCATGGTCTGGTAGAGGGAGGCTGAGCAAGGAACACTCACACAGGAACAGCACTCCTGCCCGTGTGGCAAACTGCTGCCCTGCCCCGGGCACACAGGTCTTGGCAGTTCTAGTAGTGACTCTAGATCAGTTCCACTCTGATACAGGGCAAAACATGCTATAATCAGCAGCAAACTTTTATCATCTCAAATCATACACATGTATTGAGGTAAAATAGCGACAAATTCTTCTTTTAGTTCAACAATTGAAAAAGTGACTTCAGCAGGTAAACAGAGAAATTGTAAATTTAGATACAGGTGACAGTAGACTTCTGCTATAAAACATTTGTATTACTGAAAAATGTGAAATTGGAAATTAACCAAGTACAGAGCATTTATATCCTAAAACTACACTATGAGTAAAGAAGGATACTTGCTGTTTTCTCTTTTTCCTCATTGTTTCTCTTCTTTTTTGCTTGCACCTATAAAAAAAAAAGCATTTTAAATTGAATGTAATGGAAGAACAGCTTTGGAAATGCTGTTTTACATAAAAGTTTGAGCATTTGTTGCATAGAAACGAATGACAGCACAATGGTAGAATATACTGAACGATAACCCATGAAGAAACACTGGTTTATCTGTATTATATTCTAGAGTATTATCCTATAAATAATTGATTTGGTAACACACTTTACTTTTAATACACAGCTAAACAAGAAACAGCAGAGATATAAAGGTAAAATTACTAAGCTAGTAATATGGTAAAAATTATTAATGAAAAACTGCAACACATTGAAACATTCCCAGATTTTGTAATTCTACAAGAATACAAATCCTCAAAGTAGATATACATAGGATGAGAATAAGACTATTACATACAAAAATCTGTAATTTGCTGGAAAAGGGAGCAGAAATATTTCACCCATCTTGAAATCTGCCAATCTGTTCACAAGCATCAGGAAGAAATTTTGTGAAGGACACCGCACCAGCCAGTGTTATTTCACTGAGCTCTAAAGTATCCATAAAGAGTTGAAAGTTTTCAAGAAAATGAATTCAAAATGACTTGTAGGTGACAGGGACTGTATTGAACAACTCTAACTTAGAGTTTTTATTAAAAAAATAAAATAAAGAATATGAGAAATAAAATACAAGAAAAATACAAACAAGTTTGAATGTGCTGCACTCAACTGTACAGAGCAGAACAGTTTCAACAATATATTAAATCTAAATTAGTTCATTCATTCACTCCTGCAAATCAGTAAGCTAAAAGCATTATAAGATCTAAAACTGAGGTTTCACACTGACCTCCTCTGTCTGATCTGATTCCGATAAGGATTCTGATGATAAAGGTCCATCACCACGACTGGCTTTCTTCCTCTTCCTGTGGTGATTTTTGCCTTCCTACACGAAGTAATATATTTGTAAGTAAAGTCAGGCCTTTCAAACTTTATAAAACTTCAGATTGAAATATTGTTTCTAAGCAGAAGTTTTAAGTTGTGAAATATTTTTAAATATTGTTGAGATTAAACTCGTCATTAACAAATTACTCTTTCAACTGTTAAAATGCTGTTAGTGGAAATAATCTTTTTCTGTAAATTCCTTTCTCTTGTGATGAAGATACAGCAGCCTTCTCAAAGCCACGGGAGTCATACTACAATATTAAATACTAATGCATGAAGGAGCAGGCATTTGAAAATAAAATGTTTCACCATTTTTAAATACTACTGGGTACATGGAGATGTCTCAACATCCACATACAAACACTGCAGCTTCAGAGTCTTGCTTTGTTGATGAAATTAAAAGAAAAAAGATCCCTCTATATTTGTGTCCAACCAGGACAAGCTGTCCCTGCCAGCTGCACTTCAACACTTCATATATAACCTCAGTATATTTAAAGAACAGCCTTTTAAAAATTATTATTTATTTTTAAATTTTTAATGCTGCATGAGATGGCTCTGATGAGCTGCTTCCCCCCACGCCCCTGCTCTGGACCAGATAAGGTGTTCCTAAGGCTGAGGGTACTTTCTTCCATTCAATTTCTAAGGCCAGAAACTGAAAAAAATTTTGCTAATCAAGGCGGGATCACACATCTCAGATGTGTTATTTAGTCTATTACAGGTACCTCAATCCTTTCCCAAAAGCACTCATGAAAAGCACATGATGCAGCCCATTTGAGAGACAGGGGCTTTTCAGATAGACCTCTAGTTCCCAGACGGCCTTTGCTTTCAGAAGATGTGTGAAAATATATGTATGTAAAAAGCAGTTCTGATGTAAGTATTTCAAGAGTAAAAATACCTTCTCTTTTTCATAATCTTCCTTTGACCTTTTCTTTTTTGTGCTGTCCTAAATAGGAAGACAAAAAATAAACCACAACAGAATTATTTCAGGGAAAAGGTAGATATCCCAAAAGCAGTCTGACCCATTGTCTTGTTCTGTCTATTGAAGGTTGCTCTTCAACACATTGTTCTTCCTACCTTGCAGTTAACAGGAAAAATATGAAAACCCCATAATTTTGATGCAGCTGCTAATTTCCTGAATCAGGAGCATGAAAAGGTCATGGTAACAGAATATTTGCTGTAGGTGTAGAGAGCCTCTGGAAAGGACATCAGCTACCACTACTGGAACCATGTACACTGTACGTCTAACAGTCTTTATTCTCTACCCACACCCATCTCCGCTGAGTGGGCAGAGGTTAAATGGTTATTTCCATGGAGTTTTCTGCCTTCCAGCCACAGCAGTAAAGAGAATCTCTTCATGTAGCAAACAAATTCAAATTCCCCTTAGCACAAATTCGTAGGTGTAGCATGCAAACAGTGCTCCATCAGGATTTGTACCACACTGAATGAGGTATTCTGGTGAAAGCCTGTGATAAAGTCTACACACAGAATCTTATCAACTCGCTGCATTATTAGTTTTTAGACAAGAAGTACAGTTACTGTGGGACAGAAAAATGCTAACACAACAGGACAAACTGCTTCATGTATCCTCTCCGCTTCTTTGTTCATTCAGTAAGCCTGGGTATGGGCATTGCTCTGCTTTCAGAGAAGGAAAATAAGACGACACCCTTGATTTAATATGCATTTGGGAAAGGCTCAGTTCTCCAATGGGAAACTACTCAGTTCACAGCTATTTAGAAAGGCAATATTCTGGCCACTGATACCCAGCAATATCTGTATTTTCACAGATGGTGTTCAACTAAATAGCATATTTACAAGAACTTCACAGAACATTTTATTTTTCTAAGTGTTAACGCAACATTAAAACCAAACATTTGAGCAGCACAAAAGCGGCATATGTCTGAATTCAGATAAATAGCTAAAAATTGCTAGAATAAAGCATGTTCATTTTCTAAAGAAGAAATTATTTCCACCAGGCACTGTGGCCAGTGAAGGCAGATTCCAGATTGCGTCTGAGTGCAGCTCAGCTACAGTAAGAATGCACGGCTTTAGATTTGGAAGATTTAAAAAAAAAAAACAACAAAGCAATATGCAAAAGCCAGAATTGTAACACAGATCAAGAAAACTTGCCAAGGGTAACACATCTGCCTACTTACCTTGCTGTCTGACTCCGATTCAGAAGTGGAGCTTGTTGAAGATTTCCGTGAGGAGCGATATTTCTTTTTCCTTTTTTTCTTCCCTTGCTTTTTATCCTATCCACAAATATTGTAGGATAAAAGAAAAACACAACTTTGAATTCATTCTCACTAAAGACTTACATTAAACGTGAAGGAAAGAAAACACCAAATTCCTACATGTAATCATGTTCTCTTGAGGAATAAAGTATATTACAATTGATTCTTTTAGTGGAGGGCCTTCATAAGTCTTCTGCATTGAAAAAATGCGAACTGGTGAAAAATCCAGGTTCTCTACATTCTGTTTATTATTTAGACATATGCTGTAGAATCTGATTATCTGTAACAAAGATTTTTGCTATAAAGTAAAAATGGTGTGTTTGCATTTTTATGATTAGATGGGGGATTCTACTGAAAAAGCAATGTTAAACCAGAACTGGACCCAGTTTACAAGCCAGCCACTCAAAATTTAGTGTTCATAAAGAAATTCTTGCACAGATAGATATCTAAAAATCACAGCTTTATTGTATGTTCCAAATGCATGAAAATTAAATAGTTTTATGCAAGCCAAGCTCTCAAACAGTATTCTAAAATATAAAATATATTTTAGAATATAAAATATAGAATTACTATATTTATAGTATTACCAAAATATTTGTTAAATGAACCTCATGAACAAAGCACATTAGATTATAGTAAGTTAGTTCTTACCTCATCTTCTGAATCAAATGAACTGCTGGAAGAATCAGAGCTTGATGAAGAAGAGGAAGATGAAGACAACTTGACCAAACACAACAAAAAGTGAAGCTTGTGAGATGCAGCATTTTGTCTGGCAAATAGTCAAAAGTCCATCCAAACACTTCCTTTAAAATTTCTTCATTTGCAAAGTATTATCAATGAAATTTTACTTCCAAGAAGCTGGTCTTACATAGATTTTCTTAAATAAAACTGTAAAAAGTGACTTCTAACATTTTTCATTTAATAGTATGTATTTCATGCTCTTTTCCTCCCCTTAAGCAGAAGTAAAATTCTCCTTGTATAGAATGTAAGCCACCTCTCTCAAATAAAAATCAATTTAACAGCTAAATTCAAAATTACAGCTATACTCTCTCTTTCCAAGAACTTAAATGACAAATAGGAACAACATCAAAGCAAAAAACTCAGAAAACCAAAAATTTTGCTCACCCTATTAGATTTCTTCTTTTCCTTTTTCTTTTTCTTAAAAACAGAATAAAACAAATGTTACTTGGCATTGTGTTCTTTTGCTGTGCATTTAGTTTCATGTACTTTGAGATACTGGCTTTTAAAATGCATTTATGACATCTGTATTGGCAGCATCAATGATAAATCCAGTTCCTAACACAGATTGTACCAAATTGAAAATAACTTACCTCCTTCTTTTTGGAGGAACTCTCGCTTCCACCCAGTAATTTCTCTCTGTGTTTTTCCAGTTCTTTCCTCCAATTCTGGAAACAAAACCAAACAGAAACTGTGACATGAGCATCATTTCCAAACAGCTTGTCTTAAGAGACCCTTTTCAAAATCTTGTCCTCTACATGACATTATATAGTTTTCACAAAACCCACTGACACTAACATATAATGCTAAACAAAGCTACAAAGCATTTGATTTTACAGAAGATAGTATTAAGCAAAATACTGTATTAGTTCACACCTTAATGTTCAAGTTGTTTGGATTTAAAAGATTGTCATTTATCTTGAAGGAGATCAATGATGGTATTTCTGGTTTTGTATGACAGCGCCCTTGCTAGAGCGCTTTAGAAAGCCAGGGAATTCTACCAGAAAAATTGCTATTTTGTCTTAGTTTTAAAATCACCTGAAGCAAAATTTCAAGACAAATTCTCTTGGCCCTTCTTTGACACATGGGTGTCTCTGGTGCCGTGCAGTAGGGTGCTGCCAGTCTGTGCGGCGGCAGAGGGGCCGTGTCACAGCGCTGTGCGTGATGTGTCTCCAGGGCCCCGGGCAGCAGCTACGCAGCGCTGCAGGGGGCTGTGTACTCTGGTGTACCCAGAGCTATCTGAGGGGGCTCCAACAACAGCCTGCGCTTTACGAGGCAGGCATTCTCTTGAAATTATTTTAAGACTGTGCTACTGTTGTGTCTTAAACAAAACAGCACAACAGCTGCCAGTTAAACAGGAGAGACAGCACCTCATTCAGAGACTTGCAATCTTTTCAACCAGAGATTTGTTCTTAGGGCCTTCAGGAAGAACTCGTGGCCATTTCTTGATTCCCTGCATCCCTTCCTACCCTTCTGCCATCCTGAAAGGGTGTTATCTTCTGTCCATGCCAGTTTCAACTATCTCATAATAAAGCAAAGATTAAAGCAGGAAAGGAAGATGATAAAATACTGAACAGAACTCAAGAAGCTACAACTCAGAGGGTACAGAACAACTGATCCTCTCAGAACAGCCCCCTGTGACCCTCCAAATAATGGTGTAACTTCTTAGGGAAAAGGCACAGCAAGAGCAGAGGAACTGCCCCCCCAGTAACAGAGGAGGAGCACTATCTTCTTCACCCAGAGACTCACACACCATGAAGACAACTACTGCCTAAAACTTATCCCAAGATACGAGAACCCAGGAAGGAACAGTATTTCCTCGAATTGAAATGAAATTTACTGTATACTAATTTCTTCCTGTGTATACAACACGAATTTTGTGTAAAACTCTCTTATACCACGCTGATCTCCGGGAGGTACTGCACACAAGTGTCAGAACGGCTGCATCTATAGCAGGGAACCAGCACAGACTGTGATCGGTGTAGGATGAGAAAGAAGTGCTTAGTCCTATTGGTACGTTGAAGGCCATTCTCTGAGCCTTCTCCCGTATCAGCATTACATGTACACTGCTTGCCAAAGACATCTGTTTCCAGCAACACACCTCTCCTCAACATATTTAGATTGTGTGACCTTAAACAAGTGAGGATTAGCACAACAGACTTTAGTTTATCATCCTGGAAAATACACGAGTTTCTTTTGTTGATATGAATATATGCATTTGTATATTTACATTTATGAAAAGTTCAAGTTTTAGTCAGCAGCAATTTTCAAAAATTTTTTTATAGTGTTCCTCTGGATTGAGAGTAGCTCTTCACTGGTTAAGGGGTAACACTAACATCCAGTACAAACCAAACAAAGCATTTACTCATTAAAAGGTTGAATGAAGTGAAATATTATGGGTACTTGGCGCCGCTAACGATAATGAAAAGTAGCATATAAGATAAGAATCACCAGTTATTAACATACTAATAACATTACCAACCTCATTCATCTTTTCTTCAAACTCAGCCAGAGCCCTGGATCCTTTCTTTTTCTTTTCTAGTTGCTCTTTCACTTCTTCCCTACATAAAAAGAATGACAAATCACAATTTTCACAATTAAAAATATCTTCTTTGGTGTCTAACTTTTTGTAGGGTTTTTTGAAGTTTAGCTTTGGTTGAACTTTGCTAGGATTTGCAAAAGAAGTAAAACGACCAACATTTTCCTCTTCTGAGAAATTTGCCAAAATATTTAAAGACAAATGAGAAATATTTATTTTAAAATTAAACACTACTGTTTTAAAAAGAAGAGATTGAATACATACTTAGAAAAGAACATCTTGGTCAGAGACAAGGAATCTTTCAAACTGTATCACTAGGTGTTCGGGGAGGAGGCAGGTAACAGGGTCGTCTCAGTAAGGGGGAACAAACCCGTCACCCAGCGGTGGGAAGGGACACAGCATTGCTACTCACCACGTTGGCCTCGGCCTGTTCAAGTAGTCTTGTATGGTCGGTCCCGAGTTCTGGGCAGGACCTCGTGCTCTGGCCATAGCTATGGGATTCATATAAGCCTTGAATATAAGACAACAAAAAGAAATACAAAATTTATCAGCTGCGCTATGATACCAAAATCTGTCCCTTTTGTTCTTCACAGAAACATTTTCTCACTCACTGAAAAATAATTCTGACTTGTTTCCACGAATATAAAATATTTAACTGAACCAAGGTGATTTGGTCTGGCAGAAAAACTCAGTTAAGTGCTTTCAACTTGATTCATACTGTGACAGAAAGAACTCACCCACAAAGACACCGCATTCCTTACAGTAACTCCCCTCCCTCAGCAATGATTTTGCAAACTGAGCACAGTACAACTACTATAGAAATATTTTTCCTTGGGATATAGAAAATGTAATTTTCAAAGATCTCTGGGACAACTGATCTTATGCCTTTAAAGTTCTGCTCAAAACCAATGTAGCAGATTCAACAAATTCTGCATAAAGTTTCTTGCTGTAACACCAAAACAAGCAAGCAGTTGTGCTCTGCTACAATTAGGCACGTATGAAAATTCTGTGACTTAGGGCTGTTTTAAGGAGGAAAAAAATACAAAACCCCAAGCCCCCAATGTTATGAGGTATTCCATCTTTCAAACCCACGCACACTCTTCATATTCACTCTAAAAAGGTAATAGATTTATAAAATGCAAATTTAAGACTTAGAATCCATAATCCACCTCTGCAATTCATGGAAAAACTCTAGCAAACAATTCCTCAATATTTCTTTATGCCAATAATATTTTGCTCATGCAGAAGGGAGGTACGTGTACCCCCTTACCTCATCGGCTTTTATCGCTACGTCATCACAACACTTCACAAGCTACTTTTGCAAAACATCACACACACTATTCCTACTGTCCACAGTTTAGAGATGAGGGGAAAAAAATCAGATAGTAAAAACAGTGAGTAGCTTCGGTTGCCCAATCTGAGATAGTTTTGTGGGTTTTTTTTTTTAAGAGTACATTTTGCAGATTCAAAGTAAAGATCTGTTCATACCACTAGCTTTTACAAGTCTGATGCTGCTTTTTACCAGCCCATAAAGTAGGGGCTCAGAAACCACCATCGCTGCTGCCCCCCTCCTGCTGCCCCCCCGCAGGAGCAGTGGCCACAGCAATGGGCATCTGGGCTGGCTGCAAGCAGGCTGCTGGCCTCCTGGGCTACCCTTAGCCCTGAAGGAGGGACCGCGGGTCGGTGGGAAGCGCATTCAGCTCCTGGTCCATCAGAGGACTCTTTCAAGTGGACCATTTTTTGACTCAATTTGATTTTATAATGCCAAGAGCAACATTTACTGCCATTTGTTGGGGCTTCTTTTTGTTGATTTAATTGACACAAAAAGGGTAACTAACGCGGGCAAGTGAATGATGAGGTGTGCCAATTTAAACTCCTTTAATCTCAGCCTGGCATCTTCTGCAGTCAGGTGGTGAATGGACTCCAGCAGACACAGCACCTACAGATACATATTCCCCTTACTAACTCCAGCATATTATTATATTACAGATCTACAAATGAGTAAAAATTTTGCATTTGAATTCAGCTTCGAGTGAAAAAGGAGCTCCTTTAGCAATGCAAGAAGGCAGGGTTTGAACAGTTTTCACTAAATAAAAATAATTTAAATGTACTAGATGCACTAGAGAAGACAACAGAAATGTAGCTCATGACTTGGCTTACTCCAGTGAGCGAAGTGAGTCAACTCTTTTTGGTTACCATTCAAGAATTTACATCTGAAAGCTCTATCTTCTTACATAATTATCATTGCTAAAAAGAAGGTTTCTTGTTGCTCTTAAATTAGCTACTTTCTTACCTGAGCTAATCCGAACTGAACACCCCACCACCCCCAACACAACTCCCTCTTTGCCTGCAGAAGAGGCTACAACTGTCAAATGTTGTTTTTCTGCTTCCTCAAACTGCCCCCTGAGAACCAGAGACCATCCTCCCTGCAGAGCCTTTCTGTAACACTCTGGCAGCAAGAACGTAATGTGACTGAATACTGCTCTATATTCCATGTCTCGGAAATTTATGTCTTAAAAAATGTTCTTGTAATTTCAAACAGGCTTATTTATGAAGAATTACTTCATCAATAAACATTTCTTAGAAGTATTTACACTCCTTTGCCAAGCTGCATGTCAGTAGCCAGAGCAAGCACAGAAACGCACCCCCAGTAAAGGAAGCGCTTGTCTGCACATTCATTTTCTTCCTTTGGCAGCTTGCTCAAGCAGTTACTAAAAGGCGTTTGTTGTACTTCTTTCATGCTCATGGAAAGCATAAGGCACCTTCAGTCAGCGAGGGCTCTCTGCGCAGGTAATACCAACTATTACTGCCTTGCAAGCAGTAATTGTCACCCTTCTGTCACCCTGGAGATGTGACAGAAACACATTTATTTTCCATCTTCCAATAGTCAGAACGATGGTGTGCTTAAGAAGGGACACGGGAAAGAAGTAACAGGTGGAAACCTCTATGATCATAGAAGAGAAACAAAGGGTCTGATGTTATAACTTGTCTTTAGTGGCAGCCATCGGGGCAGAATGAACCTTGTAGAGGAACATAAAGATTTGCGGGTATTGGTACGTGTATTGCAACTGTCCCATTAAAAGAAAATTAATAAGAAATAATTATACCCAAAGTACACCCAAAAGAGCAATACATTCCAAGCAGAGGCTGGGTCTTGCAGTCTAACACTGTCAACTCTTTCTCACTGGACTCCATTATTTTGATGCTGTAATAAAGTAACCCAAGACACCGAGCGACCCGTTTGCATACATCCATCATGTCTATTATGTATTACTCTGTCAAGGCAAGCAAAGAGATTTCCCAGAATGGATCTGAGTACTATATACTAGAAAAGGATCAAGAAGCGGGGGGGGGGGGGAAAGGGGGAAAGTCTTGTGACTTGTTTTTAATCATTTTTAATCATGAACATCGTTAGTTTTAAATTTCCAATGATGAAACTTGAGCATACGGTGAGTGGCTGCCTGGTATGAAAAAGTTTAAAGCCAGCGCAGACCAGGCTCTGCACTCAGGGGCCACCAGCACATTGTGGCCCGTGGCCCCCGCCTCCCAAGGCCACCGGCGGTGCCTGGGGCTGGGTTGTAGAACCACAGAATGGTTAGAGCTGGAAGGGACCTTAAAGCCCATACAGTTCCAACCCCCCTGCCCTGGGCAGGGACACCTCCCACCAG